>CM047875.1:2009125-2110148 GCA_026212405.1 Petrea volubilis | reverse complement strand
AACTCTAAAAATTACTTCAGAATATCTTGTACTTTGAATGCTTGATCACAATTTTATTATTGGTGGACCAATTTTGTTAGCTTTCAAGAAGCATAATGCTATTAATGAAGAGGCCATTAAATACTTAATTTATTAATCGCAAAAACTGTTGAAAGCTAAGTTATAAGAAGATAAGATGGAACTAAAAGATATGTAAATATACTATTGTTGCCCTTTGTAGTAAACAATTAGAGATTGGAGAAGAGGAGTTCCTACTTTATTAATCAAACATTTTATTGACAAAACAAAGACAAGTCGCGTTGAAAACATTTAAGTATTGAGCACTTCAAACAAAATGGGAGGCACATGCCTTATTAACCAGGATGAATAATTATTTTCAATTAGGTGGAAATAAGTGTTTTAACTAATCAAAAGGTTCCTTCCTTAGTTTGAAAAGAAATAACTTTGATTTTGATTAACTAAATTAAATTATACATGATAGTAAATAATGCATACAACAACTTAGAGAGAGAGAGAGAGAGAGAGTAAAGATGCTTAATAAAATTTAACACGCCAAGTACACGCATATATATTCCAAGTTTTTCTCTCCTAGTAAAGATACATCAACATGTTTAGGTGATTCTGTGTGCAGAAAATGTAGTATTAAAATATTGTTTTACTTATCGTGATGTTAAATGTGTGGGTTGATAGTTGTTATGTGATATCTCGATTTTTACACATAAAATAAGTCTAACCACTATATACTAACTAAAAATCGGTTCTTATGATATACATGCATGAATCACTAAAATTTTATATATAACATTTGTAGTGCCCTAGTATTTCCAAACATTTTAGAATTAACTATATATATTGTTTAGTGGTTATGTGATTATTATGTGACATTTTAGATTTTACATGTGAATTATGTGATTTATAATTAATTGAATAGGTATGACAACTAGGTGCTTACTATCATCAAATTGATTTTTCACTAAATATATAAACCGATACACACACATATATATATATATTTATAAAATTATGTGTGTAAAATAGTAATAATAAAATCAAGAATAAAAGAATATATATACATAATATAAAATATATATAATAATAAATATATATTAGGATTGCTTTAAGTGTTACATATAAGATACACTTGTTCAAGATTAGGAAAGAATGTCCTTTCCATTATTAAATGCTATAATAAACTTGTGTAGGATAAGATTCTTAGATAAGATATACTATCTTAATTTCAAGACATTTTTTCATATTAGCATTAAACAGCTATGACACTTGTAGCCATCGTTGAATTAGATAACACTTGTATTAATCACATTGAAATAGGTTAACAATCATGTATATATGTTAGGGCAACACATATGTAAAATTAGAGTAACACTTATACAAATCTAGACTGACACTTGTATTAATCTTGTGTATGGATCATCTTGGATAAGATAACACTTGGTTACATCTTATTAGAGTAAGGAAATACTCATATAAATTAGGGTGAGATTCACACGAACTAGGCTACACTTATACAACCTAGCATGAATACACAACTATAAATCGGGGGTCCCCCAGCACTTGAAAATCACAACACACACAAACACACAACCGACACGGCACACACACCAACACACACACCGGCACATGCACACTCTTATATACTATAGAAAGAAATCCTAAAGTTTGCTTTTATATTTAGAAAGTACGTCTAAGCCCTAGAGTTCTTTATGTGCTTTAGATTTAAATTCTTTTACTTAAGTAGCTCGTTCATGCTATATGTATTTAGTTTAGCCTTAGTCATTTATGAACATGTTTATATCCATGTTTTGTCTACATGACTAAGTGTAGTAGCATAAAGATTACTCATACAATCATACACACACATGCATATTTGAAAGGCTATAATTACTCTTTCATATGTGTGTGTGTGTGTGTGTAGTTAAAGTTTTTGAAACTTTATCAAACAATGATTGAAACATAATAATCCATCACGTGAAAAAATACAATTCCTATAAATCGATTAAGCACAGGACTCTATAGTAACTAATCAAGTATGTTTTATTTTGATTTTCGGTTGTGATAGAGTTTTTGAGCATTCTTTAGTTAAATTTACAATATATATTGTGGATGTATGCTCATATTCGTAAGTCTTGTTTGATTCAAGGTCATTATGTAATCTGGGTATAAAAATCCATCCATAAAGTTTTGGATGATTTTTGTTTTCTAATGATGGTTAAAACTTGGGACTGATAAAGGTCTGTTAATCTATTTTTTGAAACGTTGTCATAATGGACCCAAGTTAAAAAAAAGATTAACAGACCTTGATCAGTCCAAAGTTTTAACCATCAATAGGAAACAAAAATCATCCAAAACTTTATGGATGTATTTTTTTTTACCTAAGATTACATAATGACCTTGAATCAAACAAGACTTACGAATATGAGCATACATCCACAATATGAGCAAAATAATGCTTTTAATCATAATCACTAACCTTGATCCATTACAGATGCGGAAGAAAATGGAGCTAGGGTTAGTGGTCTTCTAAGCAAAGAAAAACGGCGCAAGTTTTCTGTATTCTCTTTCTTAGATGTGGTAGAAAGAAAAAAAAAACATCGTTATCTCTGGCTTAGGGACCATGCCCTAATGTATCTAATTATTACACTTTAATTATGGTCCCATCAAACAAAATTAGAGTGTGACCGGGCTTCTACACATGAAAGGCCCATACTCAATATATAATATTTGTATAAGCCCATTGAATTTATTGCATAATAGATCACACAATTGGGCTCATTTAATAAGATAACGGACTATGTACAATGAATTAAATATGTGAGACCACCAAATTGGAGAAAGAATCCAACAATCTCCGACTTGGTTCACATATTTTTCTGAAGATTGTACATAGTTGAAGCCTTAGTGCGCACAAACTTTATGATATCTTAACCTCGAAATATCTCAAAACAATCTGGTCTATCAATTGTGCTAATATAGGATGAATGTGGCTTTTGTCACATAACTCGTAACTAAACCAAACAGTGGTCACAGTATCAGCAATATTAATGACATAGATCAAGTATGGATGTGTAGCATGAAAATTACATGTAACGTGATCTTAATCATATCTATTTCCAACTGGTCCTACCTTATGACTCAAAGAGTCCCTTAACACTTTCCAATATTTTATGCAAAATCGTAATGGAAAGCCAATAACTTTACTTCAGAGTATCCAATCAAGCATGAAATTTATAAATCTCAAAAAAATTTAGTCTGTACAGTATGTAAATCATGTCAAAAGCATCACGGTAAACAACACACTCATACTAGAGTGACATGTCATCTATCCTGATGACCCCCATACGGACCACATGCACATGAAACACCTTAGGAGGCAATGCCTTAGTGAGTGGATCTGCAATCATGTAGTTTGTACTAATATGCTCTATTGACACCTGAAGGCTCTGAACTCTTTCGTTCATAACCAAATATTTTATGTCTATGTGCTTTGACTTAGACGAACTTCGGTTTTTCTTTGCATACAACTCAGTGGCCTTATTATCACAATTGATTCTCAATGGTTTCTCAATGCCATTGACTACTTGCAATGCAGTGATAAAGTTCCGGAGCCATATCCCTCGATTAGACGCCTCATAGCAAGCTACAAATTCTGCCTCCATGCTCGAGGAAGCTATCCGTATCTGCTTAACACTTTTCCAGCAAACAACCCCTCCAGCTATCATGAAGATATAGCTTGATGTAGACCTCCTGCTATCCAGACGTTTAGCAATTTCCGAATCAGAATATCCCACAATCTCGAGGTGGTCCGATCTCCGATAAGTAAGCATACAATCCTTAGTCTTTTGTAAATATCTTATAACCCATTTCGTTGCTCTCCAATGATCCATACCCAGGTTACTCAAATACCTAACCAATATCTCTACTATGTATGCCATATCCGGACACATACACACTTGAGCATACATGAGACTCCCTACTGTTGATGCATAAAGGACTTTGTCCATTTCTTTTCTCTCTAGGTCTGTCTTTGGATATTGAAGCGAACTAAATTTATCACCTTTTGCCACAGGTGTATCCCCTGGTGTACAATTGTGCATACCAAAACGGCTAAGCCCCTTATCAATATAGGCCTTTTGCGATAATTTGAGTGTACCTCTGGAACAATCCCGATGGATCTGTATACCAAGAACAAAAGATGCCTCACCAAGATTTTTCATTTCAAATTTACTTGATAGAAATTTCTTGGTTTCATGCAATACGCCTACATCACTGCTTGCCAGTAGAATATCATCTACATACAACACTAGGATGATAAATTTGCTCCCACTGACCTTAACATATATACATTGATCAACAGTATTTTCCTTAAAACCAAAAGAGGTTATCACCTGATCAAACTTCTGGTACCACTAGCGGGATGCCTGCTTTAAGCCATAGATGGACCTTTTGAGTTTACATAATAGGTGCTTTCAGTCTTTGGACTCAAAGTTCTCCAGTTGCACCATGTATATAATTTCCTAAATATCTCCATTGAGAAATGTTGTCTTTACGTCCATCTGGTGTAACTCTAAATCATAATGAGTTACAAGTGTTATAATTATTCTAAAGGAGTCTTTCGTCAATACCGGTGAGAAAGTCTCTTTAAAGTCTATGCATTCTTTCTGAGTGAATTCCTTGGCGACTAGGTGTTCATTGTATCTTTCGATGTTACCATTTGAATCTTATTTGGTTTTGAAAACCCACTTACAATCAATGAGTTTCGCCCTATGTGGTAACTCGACAAGATCCCAAACGCCATTGTCAGCCATGGATTTCATCTTTTCATTTATGGCTTTGATTCATTCATCAGCATTCAAGCACAATTTGATTTGACTGAATGATGTTGGATTATCTTATAGTCCCGTGTCAAATTCATGTTCATTGAGATACACGACTTAGTCGTCTGGAATTGCTTTTCTCCTCTCTCTCTCATGGATCTCCTTACTGGCACATCAAGTTGAGATTGTTGGTGTTCATCGAATTGACTAGATGATGATTCCCCTACCTGATTAGTAGGCATCTCAAGTGGTGTTGTGTTTTATGTAGCATCCTGATTCACAGACTGAAAAATATTAGGACTTGTTGTCCAATTCTTTTCAGCTGTAATTGTAATAGGAATGCTAACATATTCCTCTTCAAACACAACTTTCTTATCTTGATTGTTCCCACTAAAAACAACATCCTCAATGAATTTGGCATTCTTAGTTTCGAAAAAAGGCTTATTTGAGGGATTATAAAACTTAAAGTCCCTCAACCTTTCTGAGTATCCGACAAAGTAGCAGCTAACTGTTCTTAAGTCTAGTTTCTTTTCATTAGGCCTATAAGGCCTAGCCTCAGCTGGACATCTCCAGACATAAGTGCCTAATACTAGGCTTCTTGCCTGTCCATAGCTCGTACGGGATTTTTGCTACTACTTTGCTTGGAACTGTATTTAGTACATAAACTGCAATCTTTAATACTTCACCCCAAAGTGATTCTGGTAATGAAGAATAACTAATCATACTTCATACCATGTCCTTAAGAGTTCGGTTTCGTCTCTCAGCTACACCATTTTGGCTTGGATTCCCCGATATAGTGTACTGAGGTACAATTCTACACTCAATCAAATATTTGGTAAAAGGCCCTGGACGTTGTTCATCCAACCCATCATATCTGCCATAGAATTCTCCACCACGATCAAATTTGATAGTCTTAATTTTCTTGCCTAATTAATTTTCAACTTCAGATTTGAAACTTTTAAATATATCTAGTGACTCAGACTTCTCATAAATTAAGTACAAATAACCATAGCGAGAGTAATCATCTATAAAGTTGATAAAATATTGTTGTCCATTCCATGAAGCTGTAGGGAATGAACCACAAATATCCATGTGTATCAACTCCAAGAGTTCTTTATTCCTATTTGCACTTGTTCTCTTTATGTTTGTTTGTTTTTCCTTTACACATTCAATGCAGATTTTAAAATCTAAAAAATCAAGGGAGTCAAGTATTCCTTGTGATATAAGCCTTTTTATTCTCTGTTCAGAGATATGCCCTAATTGCTTATGCTACAACATAGATGAATTCTCATTTGTTAATTTGCGTTTAGTACCATAATTACTTGAATCCATATTTTCATTCTGAATGGAAGCTTAGTTGTCTAATCTATATGATTTATCAATTAGAATACCAGTTCCAACAACATTTGAATTTAGAGAAACACTACAAATTCCATTCCCAAATGAACAAGTATAACCAAATTTGTCCAAACAAGAAACAGAAATCAAATTTCGTCTAAAAGACGGCACAATAAATATTTCTTCCAAATTCAAAAATAAACTAGTATCTAATGAAATTCTAAAGACACCAATAGCCTCTACATGAGCTTTATTGCCATTTCCCACATAGATGTATCTTTAAGCATCAGTTGGTGCTCAGTACCTTAGGCAGTCCTGCATTGTGACACTTATGTGAGTAGTTGCACCTGTATCCATCTACCAAGTGTTACTAGGTACTAAAGTCAGATTAACTTCTGAACAACAAAGTTGAGAAGTTTACTTTTCTTTTCACGTTAAGCGACGTATTTGGGGCAATCCTTCTTCATGTGATTAGGCTTTTTACAAAAAAAGCATTTATCAACCGTATTCGGCTTCTTTTGAGCCTTGGATTGGAATGCCCCTAATACTGCAGTTTCTTTACCTTTATTTTTTTTCTGCTTGTTGTTAGCAGCATTACCCTGAGTAGGAATTACCAAATGAGCACTTTCAGTACTTTCTTGATTCATCCTCTCCTCTTTCTGCATGCATTGTGCTATAAGCTCATTTAATATCCATTTCTCCTTTTGGGTATTATAGGATATTTTAAATGGACCAAACTGTGCAGAAAGCGAGATTAAACTAAGTGCACAAATATGTCATTCGACACCTCAAGCTTAAGGGCCTTTCGTCTTTTCACAAGATTAGACATTTCCATAATGTACTCCCTTATATTTCCTTTTCTTTTATACCGTATAGAAATGAGCTTACTGAGAACGGTGCTCGTTTCAACCTTTTCGTTTGTGTTGAATCGATTTGCAATTTGCTCAAGGAAACCTTTGGCACTTTCTTCCTTAGGGATGCCGCCTCTTATGGCTTCTGGAATGGACCGTCGCATGATCATTAAACTCATGCGGTTTGATCGCTCCCACTTCTCGTATACAGATCTTTCTGTAGTAGTACTGCTATCAGTTAGATTTATAGGGCAATCAAATCTTAATGCATAGTCAAGATCCATGCAATCCAGCATAATCATGATATGCTCTTTTCAATGCTTAAAGTTTGTGCTGCTAAGCACAGGGACATTGTTCAAATTGACAGATATGATAGACACTATATAACAAAAAACCATACTCACAATTAATCAACATTATAAATGCATATATGTAGATAATAATAAAAAAAACAAACATATATCCATGCAAGTGGGCCCATCTCAAGATACCCAACACAACACTATTATTTAGTCTTTGGACAAAAATAACAATTTGTAAGTGGTACACTTATACATAGTTCATAAACATTGATTGTTTCCAAAGATACCTAACACAACATTGCTATTTTGTCTTTCAACAAAAGTAACAATTTGTAAATGGTATCATACAATTCATAAATACCAACATTTAAAACTGCCTAGCAATGTGCCTTTCTTTAGACCGACAAATTGCTAGTATGTTTCATAATGTTTCACATATTTATGACTTGCTACTATCTGGCCAAAATAATCTTCCTTTGGGGTGATTATTTTGCATAGACGAAGCTATATAATATATCACATATTCATGAATACTTAATTATTTGGCCAAAATAATCTTCCTTTGGGCCGATTATTTCGTAGAAATGAAACATGCCCAGTTTTCAAAAATAGGCAAATTTTACCTAATAGAGGTTACTTTGGAAACATATTAGTTCAACTCATACTATTCTAGAAAATAGGCATACATGGACAATTAATTTGTTTAAATCTCAACATATATACAACAACTTTTGAACTTGAATTGTACATGGCGTTGTTATACCAGGACACAAGTCATCAGATATGGCTCTTTTCGTCTGGCCGTTAGGGTTTCCAACCGATATACTGTTCTTGTTCAAATTTCATAAGCACTACTCAGAAAAAAAAAAAACTTTATACATAAAGCTAAATTCACAAACTATATTGTAATAGCAATATGGGCAAGTAGTGTGCATACTATATACAATAATTTTTGAACTCGAACTGTACGTGGCATTGTTATACCAAGACACGAGTTATCAAAGATGACTCTTTTCGTCTGGCCGTCCGGATTTCCAGCCGATATACCATTCTAGTTCAAGGATTCAATTTTGATTTGATCCCAAAATAAAACATAAATATGTTGAATTTAATACAAAATAAAAATAACATACAATCATAGATCTTAGCAACAATTAAGTTCAATCCTCATGGCTACCATTTTTTTTATATCTGATCCGCCATTCGTATTATCAACAGAAAACAACAATCATACAAGTTGGAAAAGTGAGACAGCTTGGCGGTTGAAAAACTGTAATGGCACCAAATAGATTAGGGATCGACTCTTGCTGGCTACAAAAAATGCTTTTCCTTCTTTTTTTTGTGTGTGTTCCTAATGCAAATTTATAACACATAAGGCACAGAACCACAATACCAAACATAATTATTGCCTAGAGGCTTGGGATACATAGGCTTTCCTGGTGGACATGAGTTCGATTTGCGCCAGCAGCAGATTTCATCCTTTTTATTTTGTTCTCTCATGAGTTCGATCCCAGGTGTAAACATTGTATAATAATATAGGCACACAATCAATTTAAGAGAACTGAACAAAGAGCCTACTAGTGCAGTGCTAATACCTAGCTTTATGGTCTCAAGTTCGAGCCCAGTGCGTGCAGCTGCCATTTTCAACCCTTTTTTTTTTTCAAAACTTCGGTCCATTATGACAACGTTTCAAAAAAACAGATTAACAGACCTTGATCAATCCCAAGTTTTAACCATCAGTAGGAAACAAAAATCATCCAAAACTTTATGGATGGATTTTTATACCCAAGATTACATAATGACCTTGAATCAAACAAGACTTACGAATATGGGCATATGTCCACAATATACATTGTAAATTTAACTAAAGCATGCTCAAAAACATCTAATCACAACCGAATATATCTAAATAAATCATATTTGATTATTTACTAGTCCTGCTCTGATACCATTTGTTGAAAACTTTATCAAACATGGATTGAAACATAATAATCCATCATGTGAACAATACAATTCCTATGAATCGATTAAGCATAGGATCTATAGTAAATAAACAAATAATGTTTTTAATCATAATCACTAACCTTGATCCATTACAGATGCGGAAGAAAATGGAGCTAGGGTTGGTGGTCTTCTAAGCCAAGAAAACAACGTAAGTTTTCTGTATTCTCTCTCTTAGATGGGGCAAAAAGAAAAAAAAATGTCGTTATATATGGCTTATGGACCATGCCCTAATGTATTTAATTATCACACTTTAATTATGGGTCCATCAAACATAATTAGAGTGTGATCTGGCTTCTACACATGAAAGGCTCATACTCAATATATAATATTTCTATAAACCCACTGAATTTATTTCATAATAGATCACACAATTGGGTTCATTTAATGAGATAGCGGACCATGTACAACGAATTAAATATGTGAGACCACCAAATTGGAGAAAAAATCCAACAAAAGTTATGTTTGAAGATTACATATATGCACTCATGCAAGTACATATGCACATGTTTTGTCAAATACATACATATAGTAATATAAGAATTATCTATATGCTTATGCCCATACTTACACATTTAAAAATGGTAAACTTGTTCTTATAATTTATATAGACATATGTAGTTAAAATTATTTCAAAAAGTTATGAGCATGCACGTATATGTAAATATTGTTAGTTGTGCATCCATGCATAATATTTTTCTTAAATTAGTTACTGAGCATAAGTTAGTTACTTGTTGCCACCAAGTTATGTGTAAGCTTTATGTTACTTCAAGAATCTAAGTAGCTATGGTATTCCTTAAATGACGATTACCAGTCATGAGCAATTACGGCATAGTACCCTAACTTTAACTATTGATGCAAATTCTAGGAGATTACCAAGTTGACGTATTCAACTTAATCTATAAACTTGGTGAGACAATAAGCTCTTTAGGTGAGTGCTTTTTACTTTTTTTGTTGCGACACTGAACTATATGCTATAAATATATTGTCGTATGGCCTATTCTATCTTATTTACGTTATCCGATTCTTTTAGAATTATATTTTGCTCTCTATATTCCAACGAAATATTTCTTCAAGTTATAAGTCAAATTATATTCGATAAATATTGCATTTTTGAAATGTGAACTACATCTATTTTGAAATGACTGATTGACACCCTTGGGATATCATGTTTTAATTATTTTTATGTATCCCTGGTGTTAGAAATAAGTTACTGCTTCATTGAACATTTGTGAGCCATATTTTTCTTGTTATACTGATAACTTTGGGAAGTTCGGGCCTAGGTACATGTTAAAGGGACTTATCAAGCAGAACAGACTGTCGATGAAACCTTTTATATGATACCATATTGTGGGACCTGATTACTACATACAATCAGAGGTTTATTGTAGTAGAATTGGGTCGGTGTATTGCACGGATACGTGGAACATCTTTGTCCTGTTTAATGTCGTGGTGGCTTCTCGACAAGGGAGGCATAAGGGTTTCTATTATATTTTATCTATTTTGGGTAGTCATAAAGTTAGATATTCTATTCATGACTCACTATCCGTCTTGTTCAGACTGTATATACACACTGCAGCGTACTTTTCCATAATTCAGTATTTTATTAATTTTATGAATCTTATTTTTTGTATATGTGACGACACGGTAAATCCTATTATTTAAGATTTGGAATTATGAATTATATGACATTTATTATGTAAATTATTATTTTTTATAGAGGATTAAATATGAATAAGCGTGCATTACACTATATGCATTATATAAACTGTGAATATTTCTTTGTTTGTTTCTTAGCACTTGAAAAAGGCAAAATATTTGATATAAAATATTTAAATTTCTGAAATTTTATTTATTATTATTTCCGAATTTTATTATTAGTTACATTATTATTTTAAGATTACTTTATAACTTAGACCTTAAAGTATTAATTTTGAATTGTAATTACTATTTTTTGGAAAATTTATTTACTAATTATTCTTTTACAAAAATAATTCCAAAAAAATATAATAATTATTTATTGTATTAGTATTATATATATTTTACATTTACATCCACACACACACACATATATATGTTTACACACACACACACACATATATATCTATATATTTATAAACACACACGTACATATATATATATTTCATGCACAACACACACACGCACACACATATATATTTACAAACACACACACATAGACACACACATATATATATATATTGATTCATTCTCTCTCTCTCTCTCTCACACACACACACAAATACATATATATATATATATATATATTTATATGCTTGGTGATATATATAGCTACATATACACACACATGTCCACATATATAGATACTTGATGATATAGATATCTACATATACATACACATGTCCACATACATATACATATATATATATACACACACACACACACACACTAGGTAATTTTTGTAGTGATGTGTATAAATAGATAACCATATAGAATTGTGTGGTATATATATTTATATTGTTATTATATTAGATATTTTTTCTTTACTCCTTTATAAATACGACCACAACCCCAACCCCATTTTCATCCCACAAATCCAGCCTAAAAACACACTCCCACACTCACCTTACTCTAAACACACAAAACACTCTATCTTTACAGAATATCTCCAACCCTATATATATATAAACATTTTTTTTACCTACATATATACCTAATAAGCCATCTATACACTCTCTTTTCCCTTAAAAATATTTGAAAAGGTATAATTATTAACTTTCTCGTAAGTAGCTTAGGCAACATGATCTTACATTATTTTCATAAAAAAGCTTTAACTTGGGTTTACCAAATAATGTTAAAACACCAAGTAATTGCCTATATTCACATTTTTTTTAAGATTTTAGGCCCCAAATTATTTGTTATACATGTTAATATCATGATAATTGTTTTCATGTTATTATGCTTTCATAAAGGTACATGCATGACCATGATATGTTTATTTATACTTTAATGAAGATCTATGCGTTATGAGAAAATTATTTCTCAATTATGTGTTGGGCCCGAAATATTTATGGAATGGATGTGGCTGAGTTCCAAACTTCCATCTCCTAATCCCTCCTCATATGGACGGAGTGTTCCATGTGAGAATGGGTCATAGGCTTCGGCATATACCCGGGTTATGACCACTAGTGTGACTCGGTTGGGATTGGAGGAATCACATAGTGACTTGGTTGGATTGTTTGATTGTGGTGGGAGTTATAAGGCATTACGCCACTATATGTGACGAACATGGAGTATTATATAATTTGAAATGTTTATGTACAATTTTCACACACTTGCACCTTATGTGATTAAATAATAGTTCTACTCAACCATTGTGTTGACCTTTCTTATAGACATGTTTTTTAGACCAAGATGCTATAGTCCTCCAAGAGGAAGGGACCACCGGACATTACAGAGCTTTTAATAAAATAGAATTACTTACTTAATTTTTCTATGTTGTACTAAATATTCTTGTTCTTGTTATGTATTTCTTTGAATAAAAATAAAAGTGTATTTCGTGCTTTATACTATTAATGTGGGTTGTTTTGAAAAGGTACTATTTTATGAAAATTATGTACTCTTATTCTTTAAAGGGTATTTTATTGTTATTCAGAAGAAGGGTGTTTTTAGGTTGTGATAGTATATATATCTATATGCATATTTCAAGCCCCACTAAGTCATTTGGACTTACTACCCCAAGTTCTTTCTGTTTATTGCCTCAGCTTTAGGAAAATAGATTGAGGGGACTCAGTTAAGGGGATTGGAGCGTTGCAAGTTATTAGTGCATAGTCCTTTATACTATATAGCAGACTAGCTTATTTAATAGGAAATGAAAGATTACTATTCAAAGTGTTGTACTTGGATAGTTGTATTCTACAGTTCTATGTAAATTAATTGCATTTTAGTCCTATCTCGATTTTGTTATGGGCAATATCGCATAAGTTAAAAGCATTAGGTACCGATTGGAAAAGAAGGTACTCAACAAGCCCGTTAAGTGAGCCCCATTCATCTAGGATGGCCCGAGCGAGGGGTGTGTCACATGTTACCTAGAGGTACTTTTGCTAAAATGATGGGGGTGCAATTATTGTATTAGTTGTGCATTTTCACTGAATTTTAGGTTGTTAGATGAGGTCCTTGAATATTGTGTGTGTATATATATATATATTGTAGATTTCATCGAACTTTGTTTTCACGATATGGAGGGCATATATATCTTTCTTGTTTGCATATGTTCTATAATGAAAGTCCATGCTCTTTCTTTTGTTGCTTTATGTCTGAATGTTTGTCAGCTGATTGTTGCATTGTTAAATTTTCGGCGTTTTCGAAGTAGTTTTGTGTGCACAAGAAGTTGAAGAATTTTTTTTTCCATTTTTTTTAGCCAAACGCCAGGATGCATGACTAAATCCCACATAACTGAAATCTTGATATGTCAAACTTTTTTTTAACCACTATTGTTTTCCTCCCTATTTTGAGTGGGGTGTTTCGAATTCTAGTCGTGAGTGTGGATAAATGTGTTTAGGAGTTATTTATAGGAAATAGGTGTGATTATTGTGTGTACCTCGTTGGGGAGTGGGTGGTGTCAATGAATATTGTGCGTTGGAGTTTTTGCCAGGTTTTGTGACGTTATACATTGATGATGGTTGCTATGGGTTGCATGTATATCCCTCCATTAACATTGTTATGTCGTTTATTTTATTAATGAACAGTGTGGTGGGAGCGGAACAAATGTTAAGGATGAATAGTCACAGTGCTTGTTTCTGGTTTAGTTGTACACCCGACTCTTGACGTTATATTACATTTAACATTAATTGACGATTCAATAATTGTTGGGGATGTTGGTTCACTGGCTTTTTAGTAGATTTTTGGAACATTTATTGCATGACGTAATCGTACGCATTAAATGAATTTATTAAGTGGTGTAGTGTGCAATTGATACTATGTGATTATGGGCCTGTTTGGATGGATTTAAAAAAAATACTTTTCGAATGGTGTTTCTTGTAGCATAGCTTTTTTTTTAAAACTCAAGCAATTTTGTGTTTGGATACAGTAATTAAAAGTGCTTTACAAGTTGCTTTTATTTGAAGCTATTCTGGGACAACTTCTGAAAAAAGCCATTTTTAGGTTTTCTTGTGGCTTTTATTTTTTTTTCAAAAGCCCATTTAAACGTAATTTTTTCTTGAAGTGTTTTTTTTTAAAAAATAAGTGTTTTTTCTTGAGAAAAAAAGCCCATCCAAACGAAATATATACTATTACGTATTATGCAGTGGCATTTGATAAATATGCCAGTAAGAGAGTGGGCTGGTGTTTAGATTGTATGAGTGGAGGGAAAACGTTGGACGTTGATGAAGAGATCGGATATATTTGATTATATATAGCTTAGTTTTGCCTTTGATTGATTTATTGAATTGTTTCTATAAATCAATCTTTTGGTTGTAATGGTTCACAATCGTTGGACGTTCTAGGCGCGACTAGGCTGAGTCTCGGGGCGGTCTAGGCGCGACTAGGCTGGTCCCGGGATGGCCTAGGCGGGACGAGACTGAGTCCCGGGCCGGCCTAGGCGCAATGGAGCTTTGTCCTGAGGCGGGCTAGGCGCGACTAGGCTGAGTCCTGGGGCGGCCTAGGCGCGATCAGGCTTTGTCCCGTGGTGGCCTAGGTGCGACCAGGCTGAGTCCCGAGATGGCCTAGGCGCGACGAGGCTGAGTCCCTTGGCCGCCTAGGTGGGACAAGGTTGAGCCCCAAGGAGGCCTAGGCGCGAGTAGGTTGAGTCCCGAAGCGGCCTAGGCGGGACGAGGCTGAGTCCCGGGGCAGCCTAGGCACGATGGGGCTTTCTCCCGGGGTGGCCTAGGCACGACTAAGCTGAGTCCCGGGACGGCCTAAGAGGCGGGACGAGGTTGAGTCCCGGGGCAGCCTAGGCTTGACTAGGCTGAGTCCCGGGGTGCTGTGCGCGCTCCTGAGGCATGTCGTGCACATCGAGTAGGCGGTGTGCGGGCACTGTGCGGCACGTCGTGCGAGTCGACTAGTCACCTAGAGAGCACATGTGTTGGAGGTGCAGCAGATTGAACAACTGAATTTTTTGGAACGTGCCTTTGGCTTTTATTATCAACGTGGTGTTGTTTAGCCTTTTTATAATAGTGTTGCATACGTATGATTAGTACACATTTTTTTGATCAATGGTTTTAAGATCTTATTTATAATACTATTAATTAGGTATGGGTCTTTGTAATGTACGGCGTGTTATTTTATTGTTAGACATTTTTTTGAGATTGTATTATGTTTTTCTACGTAATATTTTGGTTTAATGTTATTATTGTCAGGTTATATATATAAATATATATATATATATATATATATATTTAATGCAAGTGGGGTTGTATATTGTAACAAATAACTGATTTTCTGCCCTTTTTTCATTCAAATATGCGTATGCTTTATTATTGAATTTTAAATGTGCTTAAATTGTCGGTATGGGTGTAAACGGATGTTAAATGGATCAGATATATCATTTTCATATTTGTATCCATTTAATTTTATCGGATATCGGTACAAATATGAATATTCACGGATATCTAAACTCAATATCCATATCCATATCCATATCCATATCCGCTTGATATCGGATATATTCATATGCAATTGTAATTTCTTTAAAAAATTTATATTCGGTTATAAATGTTTGAATATCTGTGTCTCATTGTGAATATTCAAGTATCTTATTCAAATCTAAATAATTGATATTCAGTTGTAATTAATTGAATATTTGAATTTGTGTGTATACAATTTAGTCATATATATATTTTTATATATTATCCACTTATTTACAAAATATTATAGTTATATACATATATATACACACATACATAGATATCATACACTTTCATTAATGACACCTAAAATTCATAAATGCTTATTTATTTGTTCCTTTTATATATTTGTGAGTTATAAAAATACGATATCCATTAAAAAAATTCATATAGTTTATTTGAAACAACACTTATAAACATTCACATAATATGGAACTAATTATTTTTTTTATTTCTATATATATATATGATAATATATTAAATATAATGCATATGATTATTAAAAATATAGTATTTTAAAAGTATTAATCACGAAATGAATTTTACAAAATTATTTCAATAAATAAATCAATTAATTTTTAAAAAAATGAAATATTATTAAAAACACATAAAAACTTTAGTATACATATACGTCAATTTTTTTCAAACATTATTTATTGGACATTATTAAAAATACAACTAATTACACATAATTGAACGTATAAACAGATATGTGTTTGGAACATATATTAAACGGATATGATATCTAATTATCATATTTGTATCCATTTATGATCGGATATCCATAATTGCAAACGGATAATATCTGTTTTAAATGGATATGGATATTTTGCCTTATAAACGAATATAAACGAATATGGATTCGAACGATAATTGAATTTTTAGTTTTTCATTTACAACCCTAATTGTTAGTGCAAATTGTGGAAGCTCGATTCAGTTTACATCGGTGTGGTTGGTTTTTTGTCTTTTTACCTTATAGTTTCTTTGGGGAGGGAGGGGGTGGGGGGGTGGGGGTGGGTTTGAGTTTTATTTTTCGATCAATTTAGTTTGGTTATTGGAGTTGTGTTTTATATATTTTTCTTGCAATATTTGGAATTTGGGCCGAGGTCCTCGTTGTAAGCCCGTTTTGAATTGGTTACATAATCGTGTGTTGTACTGGCTTTTATGTTTATTGGTTCTTTTTATTTTACATAATTGGTGTTCTATCTTATGTATTGGTTGCTCTGTGATGTTTGTTGCGTCCATTAATCTAGACAATTGCGTAATTAGTGGTTAAATATAATTAAGTTTCAGAATAAGTTTTTTTTATCATTATTTTTATACTTTTATTAAGTTAGAATATATATAGTCTACGGTCAAGATTCACATGAAATTTGAGAATAAATATATTTAAAATAATAAGATGTTCATGATAATATTGGTGCATATTAACTTTTTCATCTATTGTACTGGTCAAAATATAATTTCTTTTCATATTTGTGATCTATTTACTTGTTTATCTTATCTTTTACAGATTTATAGTAATCAAATTTAATATGTATTCATAAGTTATTCACGATATTATACTTTTAAAATAATACCGAATGTAGCATGGGGTCTAGTCTAGTTTATTTATGCGAGGGTGCTTGAGGAGTTTAAGCTCTTAAATCCAATACCTCCGCTTCTTGAAAATTGACTTCATATATACCTTTTGCATCTTGAAATTGTCAACATCATATCATGCTAATTTCATTTGAAAACCCTACGACAAACACCAGAATACAACTCACAGTTACATCTTGCTTTGATAAACGCTAATTTTGTTAAGGTGATACATTCCTCGGCAAAATATGTGTAATTTTTAAAAGTAGAGGAATTGATTTATAATTACATTATACCTCAAGGGGTATAGATGGAATTTACCCTAAGTTTAAATTATATGTGTCAATCCCAATATGATTTCTAACGGGGTTTTATTTATTCACTTAAATGCACAATGAAGAACAATTAAATTCATTGTCTATACTTTTTTTTTTATCTATATTCTTTTATAAAACGCCAACACCCTCTAATAACTATTTGATATCTTCGATTTGACTTTGAACTTTGCTCTCCTCTTTTCTCTCCATTATTTACTCTCCTCTCTTTACTCTCTCCTATTAACTATTCGACTCTTTGTTTTTTCCTTCTCTTCTCTGCACTGTGCAACCTAATCTTATATTTTTTGTTTCCTATTGATTTTTAATTATACAGTTAAATTTTCTTTAACTTTATTTTTAATTATTGTGATGAAAATTTATATTTTATATAATAAATTTAAATATGTTATTAAATTGTATTTTATTTTTATTTTGCATGGCTATTGAATTAAATGTATACATAAATGCATATGTTATATGTATCCGCCTTCATACACTGGTTTGAAATGGATTTCAATATTTATTGGGCGATTTACACTTTGTACCCTGAAAACACATTAAATATTCATTCTACACTCTGAAAAAAATACAGTAGCTTGCACCCTAGAAAATTTTTAATTTTAACATCAATGCACTCTAATCATTTTTAGGCCAAAATATCCATCGGCCTTGATTTCTTGTGAGGGTAAAATTGTCAGCCTAAAACACATAATATATTTTTTATTCTTAACTTCAACGTATAACATGAAATAATAGTCATCAAATCTTCCTAATGTATGAGAGATATGACTTTTGCCTATTAAGTTTATTTTTTTAAAGTAACATGAAAATTGTAAAACTATATCACTAATTTCAAGAGCAAATATTTGGAGTTAAAACAAAAATGAATGAGCTCTTCAATAAAAGAAGGTGAAAATAGTTAAGGGAGAGAAAAAAATTGGACCACAATCAGTAGCAAATCAAGCAATAGATTATAATTTCATGTTAATGGTTTCAAAAAAAGTCATCATTTGATATTTTAATATTGATTAACACAAAATTATTCACTATGTGAAAACAAAACTTTTCAAAAAAGATATTCAATACAATAAGTAGCAAATAAATTTTTTTCTTACTATAATAAGGAGTCTGACAACTATGTTGAATAAATGATTGTGTACTTCTCTCAATTTTCGTATCATTGCTCCAGTTGCACTTGAATTGCTGGATTTAGTTTTGAAAATTTCCTCGGATTTTATTTGAAAAATAAAGAGTTTTAGTTGAAAAAACTCTAGTCTTATTTTAGGGATTATTACTCTATTTTTTTTATTTGGTGAAAAGGTAAAATACATTAAATAGATTTTGCAAACCACGTCCATGATTTTGGAGGTAGTACTTTTTAGTTTGGCAATTTTGGCCTCACAAGAAATTAACTTCAATGAAATTTTGACCTAAAAATAGTGAGGATGCATTGATATCAAAACTAATGGGTTTATATGGTACAATATGTTATTTTTTTTCTTTTGAAGGTGGAAAATCCTTATTTAAGGTGTTTTCAAATTATAAAGTATGAATCGCCCGGATTTACTGATCATTTAATGTTTGGAAGAGAGGCTAATACTAATGGGCAATATCGGTATTCACTTAACAACAATATTCTCTTTCATTTTTTATAGTTAAGTCACTTATTTATCTTTATGTCAAAGTCAGTGCACATTTCACGTGAAATATTTTATAGCTGGAAAATATCTTTATTATTTAATATTGCGTGTATCTTTCCGTATCTTCTATTTAATGTTATCTAATTCTTGAAATCCTTAATTAATCACGTCATTGCTCATACCAAACATATATCAGAAACAGCTAGCTAAGTACAGGTTCCACCCTTAAAACTATACTCCTTCATTGAATACTTTTTTTAGAAACAACTAATAAAAGGGTGTTTGGCTAAACAACATCTTATCTTATACGATGTTTGAAGAATTTATAAGATATTGAATTTTATTTTTCTTTTAACTAATATTGAATCTAATAACTTAATGATAAGTTATTAAAGTATTTTGATAAATAAAATGGGAATGTAACTTATAAGATGTTAGTAATGACAATATTAGAATTAATTTTGTTGAAATTAAACTAAGGAGTTTGGTAGGTTTTTAAAAAATAAGTTGGCATCTCTTTACTTTTTTAAAAAAAACTTAAAAGTTCTTAAGTATCTTATTTGATGAGCTTATAAGCTCATGCTTTTAAATTTTTACCAAACACTTTGCACTATCTTATAACATATTTTGAAAAGTTTGTGAGTTCGATCAAACACCCTTTAAATATAGGTTCCACCTTAAAAATATACTCCTTACCTAGGTCACATAAAACAAGCGCATGTGCGAGTGCGTGAGCAAATGCAAAACTTTAAAAAAAAAAAAAAAAGAGCTACGTGTAAGATCGCGTTAAAGTGTCTAATAAAAAAATATTTTTATATATAATACTAAATCATATATATTCAATGCAATGCATATTTCTTCATCAAAAAAAAAAAAATGTAAAGCACATTTGAAGAGGGAGTATAAGCAAAATAATTTTATTAAATGCTACACTTGAATTATATTATTGATAATTTAATTTGATTAACTAAATTTATTAATTCTTCTTACAACCTAATTTTTTTCATAAAAATGTATTAATTTATACACAAAAAGCTTGAGTATGAGAACTCATAAATAAAAATTAGCGTATTATCTCATATATATTTACTCACTATCTAGCAATTAGAATTATTAGATACTGATTATATCAATAAAAGTTCATTTATACAATATTTTATTAGGTTGTGCATATTTTCCCTCAAGAGTATAAATCAAAAAATAGTTGCAAGAGTTTATTTATCGAAAGAATATTAATAATTTAATAATTTTCTTTTTAACATTATATATAAAGTATAAGTTTGCGATCTACTAAAACTTAATATGTGAATTAAAAAATTTTAAATTTTTCTAAAGTGAGAATTAAATACTCAATTTGTTAATTCGAGAACTGAGTGCATGACCGATGGGAATATAGAAAAGCTATATGACCTAACTCCATTGAGTACTTTCGTCAAACTTTTAGAACGTTCAATTATCCTAGTATTATTTATAAATCAAATTGTGTTGAATGATAAGACTTTTTACACCTTTAAATGATGACATTCTCATCACTTATCATCTAAAAGTATATAAGTAAACGAAAGAGAACAAATCCAGACTTAAACTTATGGGACAATAGTAAGTTGATAAAAAGTGATAGAAAATATTAAGTCTAAATATTAAGGAGTAAAAGTCCGTTTGGATGGATTTATTTTCAGAAGAGAGGAACTTATTTTTTGGAAAAAAAAAAAAAGATCACTTGAACGAAAAAAGTTAGAAAAAAAATCAAAAGTGATTTTTCTTAAAAGCTATTGAAATCAGTTCCAAATAAAAATACATTTTAAAATATTTTTTGTTAATACATCCAAATACAAAATTATTTTTCTTATAAAAAGAAAAACTCGACTATTAAAAACACAACTTGAGACTTGAGAGAAGTACATCACCTTAGATAAATGGGACTTTCAATTAACAGTGAAACAATTAGTCATTGATACACAAATTAAGTAACCATGACCGAGTCTCGTTTGTTAAGAGGCCTTGAGAGATTGGAACTTGATTGGGACATATGCCTTGAAATTAAGGTAAACCGAACTTAAAGTAATTTTTTTCTTTCTTTTGTTTTTTTTTATTTGTTTTCTAAAAGTTAGATATGAATAAAAGAACCATTTCCTTTTAAGAAAATGATTTACTTTATCAAAATTTCACATGCTTTTGGGTTTTGGTTTTAACTTTCTTTCATTACTTGATTCTATTGTCCAATGTTTAGTTTTCGTTTTATCATCACTAGAAATTTAATGTCTCAAGCTTATTTCAAATTTATTTTTCCAAGTTTGGTTTTCAAATATCATAACTCAACAGTGTAAATATGAAGTAAGGTATTATTGCCCAATTAAAGTTGACACTTCCCTTTTTAATATATATTTTATAAATTGTTAATTCTAACAATAAAACTACTGAAGTGATAATTAATACTATATATAAATGCTTTATTTTCTTATTTTTATTATAGTTTATCTACTAATCATGGATTTTCTTTTTCAATAATTCAATTTGACATGTGGAAAACCGTGTGACGATATTTTTTTTTAACTAATTACTTGTTATTATTTACTTAATTATGCATTTTTATTTGCTAATTTTTATTGATTTCGTTTTTTGTATGGTCACTTTTCATTGATCTAAGCAATATATTTTTTAAACTTTTTATCCTTTAAACTATAGTTTATTAATTTCAAGTTTTTTTATGAATTATATAATTTTTCAGTTTATTTTTATTTTTTGACCATTTTGTATAATATATAATACTATCTATACTATTATATTAAGTGTGAGGGATTTTTTCTTTTGGTGTGTTTAACTGTGATCTTCCCCATATAACCTTGATAATTTTTAACTACTCTCCCTCTCCTCTCTCCAACAACATGCGTTTCTTATTTTCGTTTTTACTCTCATCCCTTTCCTCTTTCCTCTAATACAGTCATATTCCTAAATCATAATTTTCTTCCACTTTATATATATTTCTATTTCTATTTGTCTATACGATTGTGTTAAGTGTGAAGGATTTTGACTTTTTCTTTTGATGTGTTTAATTGTGATCTTTACAATATGCCTCTAACAATTTTTAACTAATGTCCTTCTACTCTCTCCAACAATGTGCTTTTCTTATTTTTCTTTTTTTGCTCTCATCTCTTTCCTCTCTCTTCTCTCATATAGTCATATTTCTAATAAAAAATTCAACTTTATTTTTTATTTATTATTTTAATCAAACGAATTAATTTTATATTGAATCTATTTATTTTTTATCATAAATTTAACAAATATATATCAAATAACTAAAACGATAGTATAAATAATAAAATAGTCAAAAACATATGAATTTCAATAAAGAATTTAATATAAAAAGCTATTTTTATACTATCAAAACTTAATCATTTGAGTAGATTTTACTCCTTTTTTTTTTCACAAGCATCGAGTATGCCCGATACACTAGTTTATAATTAATGTGCGTATGTGAACTTATTGATAAACTCATTTCCCTGTTTTGTTAATAAAGGCATCTTCTTCATATAGTTATTTTGTTTCATTTTTATATCTTGTTAGAATATCTATTATTGTTTCATTGATTTTTCTCAGTATTTCAGTATGATACTCCTTTTCTACCATAATTTCTGTCCCCTTAGATAAAGTAGTGTTTTTGTACGTTATTATGTTATTAATCAATTTTTTACACTTCCATTTCCTAATATCTTATTTTTCTTTTACTTTTCACTTATTTTTTTTTAAATCAAATTTGAGTCCAGTATTTTCTTAATTACTTGTTTTAGCAGAATTGTATTTCACATTGAAATGCTTAAACTTTAACATGATAGATCTGAAAGCAAGTCATTTGAGACAATAAAACAGAATAGAAGTGCAAATTATTTTCCTCTTATTATTTTTCCCAAATGGAGCTTACAATGATGAGAGTGTCTTAAAACAAATTTGCTAATTAATGAAACCATAGCAGAATCAATCGCAAATTGATGAAACAATTGTATTGTTTCACAAAGTACTATCATATATTGGTTGTAAGCATAAATTAAACTAAATTGTCATTATACAAGCTTGTTCTCTTTGGCTTCTGTTTTTTAATATATAACCAATCTCAATTATCAAATCTAATTCTTTTATTCATTTTTTTTTCTCTTTTCGTAAATAGGACCTTAACTGATTCCTCAAAACCCCCATTATCAATTCTAAATGTATGAGTCCAAATATAAACTATAGGGATTGTTATATTTTTCGTCCTCTAAGTATGGGGTATTTGAGTTTTTGTTCTTTATGTTTAACTTTTTCAATTTTCGTCATTTATCTTTCAAAATTTTCAATTTTAGTCCGATTTTGAACTAATTTGACAACTGGAGTTGACGTGGCAAGTTAAATTGGGGATTTTCTGATTTTTCCTCCATTTTGGCTAATGCGGCAGTCATTGTAGATGCTAATTGTGTTTTCTTCTACTACATGGACAAATATGTTATCCACTAAGCATTAGTTATCCAAATAGATTAAATTATATATATATATATACATATATAGATATATATATATATATATTTCTTTTTGATAAATATAAAACTACATATTAAATAATATAATTTTTTTAAAATTCCTATCTTCTTCTTAAAAAATCTAATATGTATATATATATATATATATATATATATAAATTAATTAATTTTTTGATCAAAAATAAATTAATTAATTAAAAAAAAAATTTAAAAAAAATACTATTCATCATCTTCTTCATTAACCCCAATACACCCCACCCCCCCACCCCCCAAATCAAAAATCGTGCCCCAACCCACCCCTTTTTTCTCCATCTCTCTCCCACCCTAGCTACCCCCATCCCCCAAAACCCCATTGCTTTCTTCCCCACCTCTCTCCCACACCCTACCCCCACCCACCCGTCCAAATCCCCACCCCCCAACCCTGCCCCTTTCTTCCCCACCCCCACCCCAAATTTTCTCCAGCCCCATTACCCTCTCCCGTAACCCATCCCATCCCCCACCCCCTTCTCCCCCAAATGTTTGTGTGTATATGTTTGTGAATCTATATATGTATGTGTGTGTGTGTGTGTGAATATATATATATATATAATATGTATGTATGTATGTGTGTGTGTGTGTGTGTGTGTGTGTGTGTGGAATATGTGTGCATATGTGGTTTTTTTGAATTTTTTTTAATCCATGTGTTAAAATAAAAATACAATATGGTGCTTACATCATCGCCATATCAGCCAAAATAGAGAAAAAATAAGAAAATTCCCAATTTAACTTGTCACGTCAGCTCTAACTTTCAAATTAGTCCAACATCGGACTCAAATTGAAAATTTTGGAAGATAAAGGACGAAAGTTGAAAAAGTTAAACATAAAGGACAAAAATTCAAACACTTCATGCTTAGAGTACGATAAATATAATAATCCCTAAATTATAAGGTGCAATTTTTTAGCATTTATCTAGTCCAAATTTGGTGTATTTTTCCATCAAAATATGTAATTATAGTCTTCGATCAAGAACAAAAATAATAAAATCCTAGATTAAGTATTACCTTGAGTTGCTTTGCAATTAACTTATAGTTTTACCTAGATAAATTCAATGAAATTTGAAGAAACAAATTTGTATATATAATTTATTTATTTTGATATGTTTGTTTATTTTCGAGTATATATGTTACTAAAACTGATATTTGGAGAACTAAACATTAGTAAATCTATCCGCATCATGTAAAGGGAATTTTTTTAGGATAGATAATTATTCGATAAGTCAATAGCCCTGAGATTCTCACTAAATAAAAGACCCTATTTTGTTATTAAAATAATATTAGTATTTTCTGGAAAGTAGTGCTTATGAGGGATGTGATCGATTGAGCTATGAAATTAGGTCAAGACAAGAGTTGGATTTTTTGTCTTTAACAAAATAAAATTGCCCTGCACTGGTGGTCATAGTTTTTTGACAATCGTCTCCCAAGATACAACGACTTACTTCTCGAAAAGCACTATTCGAGAAACAACGAACTTATAAGATGTTTTGAACTCACTTGATGTTTTACTAATGTTTGGAAACTTTGGGAGTGAAATTTCTTTGGCACTTTCTTAACATAATGTGCTTGTGACAATGCTAGTCCATCATACGTCTTAAGGATTTTAATTTCTAATATGACATCTGCAACACTCATAACTTTCATATCAAAATACTTAGTCAACATTTTATTAGTGTTTACTATAATATCATGATTACTTCCAATAATCAACGTGTCATCTACATAGAGACAGACTATGACATAAGCATTTAGTGCTCCTTTAATTTATAGGCACTTATCACACTCATTAATTTTAAAGCCATTTGATAGCGTTGTCTTGTCAAATTTTATGTGCCATTGTTTCGGACCTTGTTTAAGTCCGTACAATGACTTAACGAGCCTAAACACTTTATTCTCTTGTCCAAGAGCAACAATGCCATCTAGTTACTCCATGTAAATCTCCTCCTCTAACTCGCCATTCAAAAAACCAATTTTAATATCAATTTGATGTATTTCAAGGTTATGCAGATCTACAATACAATAAGAGAACCGGCTCGTGTCCGCCGTTGGGTTTTCGAATGGAACCCCCTTATTTTATTAATATAAATCAAAATAGGAAACAAACTTTAGAGTACAATGATCCAAAAAGTCTAGAGTAACCTAGCAACTAAACATCAAAATGCAAAATGTCCTATCCAACTAAACATCCAAATGCATGCAAAATTATGAAAACAAAGATTACAATAATCGAATAAAACCTACCCATCTAACTATCCTATCTAATAAAAACAGGAGGTTTTGACTTTGTGTCGAAAGTTAGGCATCTCTAGTTGGTACGCCCGAAGCATAACCTGCAATCTTTTATCAAACTGATGCCACTAAACCAGCCTATGAAGCCCCATCAATGTTAAGTTCAGTCCATTCCCGATCCAGTTTTAGCCAATATATGGTGTTATTCTCCCTCACTCGTAGGCAAAGAAAGGGGGTATGGGTTCATCCCCTTCCTAATAACGAATGTCAAAGCTCCGTGCACAACCAAGCAAATAAATATATCTCCATAATCTATACACCACCGTGCTAGCTACAATCTACTCCCCGTCAAATCTACATTTATTTCTAGCCTCCCATAAGTACCACATAATCAAAATAGGAACAAGTAATCGTACATGAAAGGAAGACTTGGACGGGGATGAATTCTGTCAAAATAGAAGCATACGGGCGGCATGTTGTGTGTTAAGAATCCGAAGGCAGAACATGTTGCCAAAAAATTCCTATACTTTAGTAGGTTTTGTCCCCTTCAGCAATATATGTTCCAACATCTTTTGTTCCTCACAACATTAACAATGTGAGGCTAGGACAAACCCTTTTCATTGCATTCTAGCGTCTGTGGGTATCCATCCCTTCAATACGCACCAGATGAAAACCGAAATACCAGGAGATATGAGTGAGGACCAAATTTGCCCGAACAATTCCTGTTTTGGTAAATTTTCATGAACAATCTCCCAAGCTGACTTCATAGTAAACTGCCTGGAATGATCCAGTTTCCACATCAATCTGTCTTTAGCCGCCACTTTTATAGGCATGGTCAATATTCTCTCCACTTCATCCGCCAGAAGAATTTCAGCGAGTCGTGCCTCATCCCACACAGTCCTTTGCCAAACTTGCTTGACTTGGGCCCCAATCTCATTAGTAGTATCAAGATAGCCTTGATGAAGCCATTGGCCCCGACAAAAGGACGCCTTCCCATCCCCTAATTACCAAAAAATATGAGGCTCAACCTTGTCCTTAATTTTCCCCATTCGTTTCTAGATTTGAGAATCTCGTTTAAATTACGCTACACCAAGATGCATGCCATGTGCATACTTATCCTTCAAGAATTTAGCCAATGGTGTGGATTGCTCCCGGTATCTCCACCATAATTTACATGAAAAGGCACGGACCGAGCCTTCTAACTTGCGAACACCAAGGGCACCTTTCGTCCATCGGTGCACAAATCGTCAACCACGCACACCAATGTATTTTCTGATGTTCTCCAAAGGACCCAAAAGAATCAATTCAAGAGTATAGACATCTTAACCGTGAATGTTTTAGTAAGCTCCATTACTAACAACACATGTAGAGGAATCAAGCATAAGACGCTTTTAATCAACACATGTAGAGGCGCCCGCCGAAAGAAAGGGTTTTGTTCTCCCATGCAATCAATCTCAATTTGATACGCTCCATGAGGCTCATGAATAATACATCTTTCTTTCAACCAGTGTGTATAGGAACTCCCAAATACGTGATAGGAAGGTCAGATTGAATATAGCCCGTTAGGCCTGTCAATGGGTAGGGTTTTACCCTACCCTAACCCTAACCCTAAAAATACCCGATTAGATATACCCTATACCCTACCCTACCCGATTTAAATATTTACCCACTGGGTATGCATATTGGGTCTACCCTATTTTTAGGGTAGGGTATGGACCCTACCCGATCATATATTTTATTTTATTTGCATTTTTTTGATATTGTGTTTTTTTTTAGCTCACACACATAGTTTTCATGCACACACACACGCACTACACATATTTTTTCACACTGCACACACACTGCACATATATTTTTTCACACACACACACACTACACACACTGCACACACATGTGAACAGTTTCACACACACACACACTGTGTGTGTGTGTGAACAGTTTCACAGTGTGTGTGTGTGTGAAAAAATTCACACAGTGTGTGTGTGTGTGTGAAAAAATTCACACACAGTGTGTGTGTGTGTGTGTGTGCAGTGTGTGTGTGCAGTGTGTGTGTGAAACTGCAGTGTGTGTGCGTGTGTGTGTGTGTGTGTGTGTGCAGTGTGTGTGCGTGTGAAACTGTGTGTGTGTGTGTGCAGTGTGTGTGTGTGTGTGAAAACACACAGTGTGTGTATGTTAAAACACAATGTGTGCGTGAAAAATGTGTGCGTTTAGTATGTGTGTGTGTGTGAAAAATATATGTGTATAGTGTGTGTGAAAAATGTGTGTTTGTGTGTGTGTGTGTGTGTGTGTGTGTGAAAAATATGTGTGGTGTGTGAATACCCATTGGGTAATAATGCGTGTAGTGTGTGAATACCCATTGGGTATCATTACCCAATGGGTAGGGATGGGTAAGACCCTACCCTAACCCATTCATTTGTAGGAATATGGGTTAGGGTAGCGTATGGGTAAATTTTAAAATTTTAGGGTATGGGTAGAGTACGGGTATAAAAAAAATGGGTAAGGGTAGAGTAAAACCCTACCCATTGACAGGCCTATAGCCCGTGAGTCATTTTATATATTGAGTCTTTTTTCTAGAATAGTTTTTATAGATAACAAAGGAACTTGTACCGACGTTCACTTTTTGACCTGAGATGTCATCATAAGATTGCAAAAAATTGACCAACCGTGCTAGCCTTCATGAAGATAATAATGTCATCAGCATAGGCCAGGTGAGAGACAAGGACCTCCGAATTTTCCACGTACCAAAGGGAAGGATAACATGTAAAAAGACATCAAGACCCCTGCAAAGCCACTCCGCTGCTAAAATAAATAGTGCCGGTGAGATGGGGTCCCCTTAACGAAGACCTCTAGTGGAGTGAGAGAAGCCCGCACTGGAACCATTCACTAACACTAAAATCCAGCAATTCTCTACCACTAATACTGTGTTTATGCTATATTCTTTTATGAGGGCCAAATACCCTACTACAAATCACATTTTTTTCTATTGTTTTAGTGTTTGCAAGTGAGCAATGCATTTCTAGAGAGAAATACCTCACTTGGGATGATTTCAGAAAAAAATTCTAACAAACACAAGTTGATCATTTTCGTTGAATAACCAATGCAAAATTTGCCCCAAGTAAACACGCCTCTTTATTTTGATTCTTCGAACCCCGCCAACCAAGGCAAACACATTTCTTAATAGTCAAACACACCTTAAACAAGCATTCTATCTAGTGTTAACCTAACTGTCATCTTAATTTACCTGGAGAAGTAAACGATTCCTTATAGTTTTCATAAAAGCACTAAAATACCATAGGCGTCAGCCAAAAAAGAACAAAAAAGTTAAAATTTACATTTTTTGTTCAATACCAAAAATACCCTACTCAATCTCCATATATATATATATGTATGTATGTGTGTACATAAAGACTAATATATGTTCATATATGTATACATATCTACATGGACAAAAGATATATACTGATATATTTGTATACGCATACACATGCATACGGAGAGAGAGAGAGGGGGGGAAGGGGTGAAAGAGAATAGAGGAAAAGAGAGAGAGAGAGAGAAAGAGAGAGAGATCAACCATGGTCAGGAGACTACTTGACTATTGAAGGAGATGAGTTAGGTGGGGGCAGGAGGCTACTTAGGACTTGGGAGGGATTGGTAAGAGGGTGGGTGGCTGGAGAATTGGTGTGAAAGGAGACTAATTCTAGATGAGGAGGGAAAGTATTATTATTGACGGAGAACAACAGAAAAGGGAAGTATTTTTTAAGAAATAGAACTGTTATTAGTAATTTAAAGAGTGTACATCTATGATTCAATAATACATCATAACATCAACTTTATCCAATCCTGCTAAGAAAGAAAGGCAATTAGGAGTAATACTCCTTTACGAAAGATTGAAATCCAAAATAACTTATAGTGTGTATATTTTACTACTTTTCATGCTTTATTTACACTCCATTTGGTTGGTTTGTGATGCTTAAATTATGAAATTCACCACAAAATTATTTTTTGATCGATGGATAAAATGGTGAAAATGGCTTTGAAGGATCTCAAAATTGAAGTGAATTGATGGATAGATTTTGTGAGAAGAAAATAGGCGAAGCAAAGAAGGTGATCGTGAATGACTTTCCAATGGAATCAAGCAAATTCATTCACTCAACAGAATTGAAAATTGAATAAGGTGTGGTCACGCTTTATATGACGTGGGAAGCTTTAAATAAGCATTATAACAAGAGTTCTCTTTTGATAAGGCATGGTCATGCCTTAAACCAAGGCTAGCTGCAATTTTGGAAGATTCCACGTGGATTTGGAGATGTTTCTTTCCTTTTTTGGCCCAAAACTTGTATAGCAAGTCTTCTAATCCACTTAGAACTTCATTCTAGAGTTAAAGGGTGGGTCCTCTATATACATGTTTAGTTTTAATTTTCAAACTCATCTTCAGTTTGTAACTTTAATTTTGAATTTTCAGCACTTATTTTCTTTCAAGCTTTGCCCATGGTCATTCATGACTAAACTCCTTTTATTAGTCAATGGTTAATTCAAGTTAAACTTTCTTTGCATGGATTGTGAGATCTAATTGATTTATTTGTCTCTTTATTTTTTATATAGCCCTTGTATATATTTCTGTGCTCTTTTGGAAAGATTCTATCCCTTAATGTTGTTTTTTTTTATCATGCAATTCGACCGCTTGTTATATTGCTAAAATCATATAAATTTAGTTGCTAAGGTTAAATTTATAATTATTTAATTGAACTAACACAAGTGAAAATTAGCAAAATCCCATTATGTAGAAGCTTTTGGATTGTATTATGGAGGATATATGATCCAGTTTCAAGAATAACGTGTTGTAGGTTTGTTGGCTAGGATGAAGTCCTTATAATTCTTAATGTTGTAAACAAATCAAAGTATATCACATTTATAGGATTGCTTGTTAATTAAAAGTAACTCATAGCATATTGCTTACTTAATCTATGATTAAGAAAGGATTGGTTGGGCGAGCATTTCCATAAGCTATAACCGGTCTATTACATGAGAATAGAGATATTCTTGAATTGATAATCAATACCAAGAATATTGAACAATTTGGCTGATTTTTCACCATATTATCTTATTTACATTTAAGTTTTTGCTCTTATTGTATTTTATTATTTTTTATTAAAAAAAACCCCAATCTTGTGGGACTGTTTGTTTCGCTTGGTTTTCTTTTATATTAGTCATAGTTGTTCTTTATGAGATCGACCTTGCTCACCCTATCTACAAATTATTTTGTATTTTGAGGAATAGGAATTATTTTTTGTGGATTCAACATCCATTAAATTTTAGTGATGCTGTCAGGGAATAACTAAGTTAATTTATTTTCTTTGATAATCATGTAAAAAAGAAAAACAAAAAGGATCCTTGATTAGATTAATTAGTTGTCAACTGTGTCTAAAAAGATGGCCAACTTCCCTCAACCATGATGATATTGAACAATCAATTAAAGTTGGAGAATTTCTTGAGCCACCCATAGGAAACATAATTCAATATCTACAACCCACGGTGGAAACATAATCCCAATTTTGGTTATGGAGTGATGCAACCAGATTTCCTATAGCACCAACCCAGGCCACCTACTTTGCCGCTGCAATCACCATCTACTCCAAGAACGTCTCTCAAATATATTATGAAATCGTTAGCAATTAACACTTTACATTTTCAATATGAGACAAGGGTTCGCATTGAAGATTTGTAAAATCAAATGAACCAATTTGCATCATCTATGAGTAGACTGGAGTCTAAAGTGAACTTGTCTTCGCAAATAGTGGTTGAATCAAAACAAGATGTAAAAGTGATTACCTTGAGAAGTGAAAAGGAGTTAGAAGAGCTTGAATCGACAAGCTATAGCCATGCCTTTGGATTGAGAGCTAAAATGAAGATGGAAAATAAGATAGGTGGATAATCCAAAGAAGTAGAGCAATCCATGGTAAGCCTCCTATCTAGAAAGATTCACAAGATATATGAAGTAGGGAAAATAAGGTTTTTAAGACTTTTCGCAAGATTGAGATAAGTGTTCCTGTACTTGATACAATTTATAAATTATCTTGATATGCTAAATGTCTTAAGGAATTATGCACAAATAAAACAAAAAGTTGGAAGGCTCACAAAGGGTAAGCGTGATGGAGAACATATCAGCTATAATACAAAAGAAATCATTCCCCAAAATGCAAGGATCAAGTTAAGTTTTCAATCCCTTGTACGATCGGTACTGTTGATATAAAAAGAGTTATGTATAATTTATGCTCTTCAATTAATATCATGCCTATGACTATTTTCTCATGTTTTAATGTCCAATATTTAAAAGAAACAACCATAGATTAGTGATTTGTCCCAAAGGGGTGTTGGAAGATGTGTTAGTGTGAATCAATTATTGATTTTTCTTGCTGAATTTTTTTTCTACATATGGAGAATGAATTCACATTGTTTGATATTTTACTAGGAAGGCCTTTCCTCAATACATCTAGAAGAAAGAGTAGCATGCATATTGGCACACTCTCTATAAAATTTGATGGTAAAATAGTTAAATTTAAAGTTTCTAATACCATGCAATGTCCTAATGAAGTGTGTTCTATTTTTAACATGGAAACGATTAATCCATTAGGTAGCGCACATGATTTTCACGACACTTGATTTCCACCAATGATGGAAGCGATAACCAAAGAGGCTTTTGAGGTTGTGATCTCTCCAAACTTGGATATAAAATTGGGAAGAATGATAAAAGTTGTGCCTAAAACGTTAGGTGTAATCGTGGTTTAGAACCCTAATGAAGAGTTGATATGGAGGCTTAGCAAACTTCGTTTTTCCTCTCCAACTACTTGAAACCTCTCAGCGTCTAGCTAAGCACGTGAAACAAGGGCTCTTTTTTGAGCAACCCAAACTTATTTATAATATATGTTTTATTTAGGTAGTTTTATCAAAAAAAATATCTTTCTCTTTACTTATTTTTCTTATTTTGTGCTTTTTCTTAGTTTTTATATGAATTTTTGGGTTGTAGGTACACAAAATAGAGGTGGACATAGAGAACACTTGAACATAAATGAACTGGTAATAAGGTGTGATTATGTCTTACTATTAGAGCATAGAGGCGAGTTTGAATATATGCTAGGACAAAAGTACCTCAAAAATAAGGTGTTACCATGCCTTATTCCTTAGGCACCCAAGGAGAATTTTTAGAACACTAGGACAAAAGCGGACAATTAATAAGATATGACCAAGTCTTATTTAGGAAGTGCTTTTGTAAAGATTGCAAAACAAGGGAGATGATCAGAAATCAATCCTCTCTTTCCTCCCTTTCCCCCCCCGTCGATCACTCACTCCTCTACCAATGTTGAAAACAACCATGTATAATTGCCAAAACCCACCCGCCACACCTCAATAGTTCTACCTCAGGGAAGTCACGTTTCCTCTTTTGTGTTAATTTTCTTTAATTTTTCATACTGAAGACAATGGCACATTTAAGTGTGGGGGAGGGAAATTTATATTTTGGGTGTGGGATTTAAGATGTTTTGCATTTAATTTGGATTGATTTTGCTTACTTTTGTTAGAACTTTTGAAATCTTTGCCCACTTATGCCTTGATTTTAACCTTTCAGCCCTATATTTGAAATCATTCGTTTGCTTTATAGTGATTTATCAGTGAATAATTTGAATTTTGTGAGTGAATAACCTAAGTTGGTTGCATAAGGTCAAGAACATAATTAGGATTGCCTATCTTCAGCCACATGGTAACTAAATTTTCTTATGACAATGATCTTGGATATGCAATATGCGGGATATTACTTAGTCATTGTGTGGGTTACTGAACAATTTTAGGATATGAGTGCATACATAGTTTTGGTGTTGCCATGACTTTCTGTGACATGCGTGTTGAAATCAAGGTATGATGAACTGTTTGCTTAAGAAGTTAATGAAATTTACATAAGTATATATATTTGTGTGATAAAAACAAGACATATGATGCAAAAAAAAAAAAAAAAAAACGTAAGAAAAACCAACTTGCTCTGCTAATTACACAAAAAGTGATTATGAGTAGAGCTAGTCGCCATGTAGAAATTGTGACCAACTGAGTAATTGTGCACATTCATCACCAGTGTTTGATTTTGCATAAAATGGTTGGTAACATTCTAGATAAACTTCACTTGACCAATGAGTAACTGGGCATATTCATCACTAATATTTGTTCTCATGTAAAAATGTTGGTTATGTTGAGTTTGAAAAAAAGAGAAAAAAAAAATATTATGTATATATATATGTAGGTCCTTTGACTTCTACAAGTTCGTAGAGATACTGTACTCGTTCTGTGTTTTATAAACTAATCTTGTTTGTTGGATCCATGATGGAAAATGTTTGCCCTGCCATACTATGTAATTAGAGAGTGTGGTTTGGGTAATTGCTTATATGTGAGGATAAACATGGCGTGTCTTAAAAAATGTTCGACTCTTATATATACAAAACTAAGTTCTTAACCACAACAATTAGGAATGTTTAACATAAGTTGCAAGTTTGATGAAAAGAATTGATGTTTTGAAATTTTGGCATGTTGGATGACAAACATGGACTAAGTATGGGGGAATTCAATAGTGTGTATATTTTACTACTTTTCATGCTTTATTTGCACTCCATTCTGTTGGTTTGTATGCTTAAATTGTGAAATTCACCACAAAATTGCGTTTCATTCGATTTAGGATAAAAGTGGTGAAAAAGGCTTTGAATGAGCTATATTGAAGTGAATTGATGAATATGATTTTCTGAGAAGAAAATAGAATAAACGCAAAACGTGATCGTGGATGACATTCCAACAAGATCAAAAACATCCATTCATTCAATAGAAGTGGAAATCAAATAAGGTGTGGCCACGCTTTGTAGGAGGTGGAAAGCTTGAAATAAATGTTGGAACAAGAATGCTCTTTCGATAAGATGCGGACACGCATTAAACCGAGGTCAACTACGGTTTTAGAAGATTCCACACATATTTGGAGATATTTCTTTCCTTTTTTTTTGCCCCAAAACTTGTCTAGGAAGTCTCCTGCTCCACTTAGGACTTTATTCTACGGTTAGAGAGTCCTATATATACATGTTTAGCTTTAATTTTTAGACTGATCTTCACTTTTTAGTTTTAATTTTAAATTTTTGGCACTTATTTTCAATCAACTTTTATCCATCACCTTTCGTGGCTAAACTCCTTTTATCAGTTAAGGGTTAATCAAAGCTAAACATTCTTTGCATAGATTGTGAGATATAATTGATTTATTTGTCTTTTTATTTTTATACAGTATTTCCATATTTTTCCGTACTCTTTCAGGAAAACCCGATCTACTGATATTGTTTTGTTGATTTCACAATTTTGGTTGCTTGTTCAATTGATAAAATTGCTTAAATCTAGTTGGTAAGATTCAATACGTAATCAATCAACTAAAACAACACAAGTGCAAAACAGTATAATCTGATTGGGTAGGAAGTTTTGAGTTAGGTTATGGAAAATATAAGAGCTAGTTTTGTGACGCCCCCTCACTAGGACCATCCTATAAGAGTAGGGCTCACTTAACGGTCTTGCTGAGTACCTATTTTCCAATCGATACCCAACACCACAATCGTTTATCATACGACAGAATTGAGATAGGAATAAATGCCATTAGCTTATATAAAACTGTAGGTTAACAAACTATCCCAAGTACAATAGTTCAAGTAGTGGTCTTCCATTTATTAAACAAGCTAATCTTCTATACATGATAAAGGACTATATGCTAATGCATTGATCGCCTTAACCGAGTCCTCTCAACCCATTTCCTGAATCTGAGGCAATGAATAGAAAGAACTTGGGGTGGTAAGTCTAAATGACTTAGTGAGGTCGGGCATAAATATGTATAGAATTTTAACAGAAAAGGACTTACAAAATATTAAAATATAATGTAGTGTGGAACATGTATTTCAATAACATAATATCAAGACTGAACAATACTGATAGTGAGTCATGGATAGTGTCTCCAAAAGATTCGGACAGCATAAATCAGATAGGGTAGGTCATACAACTAATATTTATAACATATGGTTCAATGCCCCAACAAGGAAGGTAAAAGGCACTCACCTTAGGAGTTTATAGACTTGGTTTGACTAGATCGATTTGGTATCCTCCTTTTCAAGAGTGTTTGAGGGAAATAGGGGATATATAGAAGGATAATAGGTATATATGTATGAAAAAAGATGGGTTTATTTATATATATATGTGTGTGTATGTGTGTGTGTGTGGCAGATATACTATAAATGAAGAGTGTTTTGTGTGTTGAGAATAGAGTGAGTGTGGGTGTATGTTTTAGGCAGGATTTTTGTGTGTGTGTAGGGAAATGAAGACAGTGGCATTTTTATAGAGTTTAGGGTAAGAAATAGGATTTTTATATTATAAGGTCGTCAATTTATAATAAATGCATAGAAGATAAGATAAGATAAGATAAGATAAGATAAGATAGGATGAGATGAGATAAGATAAGATATGATAAGATAAGATATGATATGATAAGATAAGATAAGATAAGAGAGGATAGGATAGGATAATATAGGATAAGATAAGATAGGATATGATAGGATAATATAGGATAAGATAAGATATGATAAGATAGGATAAGATAAGATAAGATAGTGTAACATTAGATAAGATAATATATTTTTGTAGTCATCCAATTTGTTGTGTTTGTCAAGAATCCTTTCAAGATCTTAGTATTTAAGAACATTTATTAGGAGAAAATGACATTTTTGGATAACTACATATATATATGATTAAAAATATGACCTATTATATAATATATTCATATAAATTCAAAAATTATATATATATAGCTATATTTTTGAAATATAAATATATTTATACATATGACTTTATTACAAATAAATTAAGAAGTTGTAATTCTTGATAATACATATATATACCTATATATATATATATATAACTTGATTTATATTAATTATAAATTCGATTGTTTATGATAAACCTAATTATCATATTACATAATTCACATATAAAATAAGGATCATAGAAAACATGCATATAAAACATGAAATACAATTAATCATGCACGTATATCATTAGAACCGATTTTTTTATAGTTGTTAGACCTATGTGTAAAAATCGCGATGTCTCAAGTTTCAGGAATCACGTGTTGTAGGTTCGTTGGATAGGATCAGGTCCTTCTAATTCTTAATGTTGTTAATAAATTAAATTCTATCGTGTATGTATGTTTATCTGTTAAGTATGAGTTATTCATAGCACGTTGCTTACTTAACCTACAATTAAAGAATGATTGGTTGGAAGAGCATTTTCAAAATCGATAATCGGTCTATTGCATAAGTTAGAGAGTTATCCTTGAATCAATGATCAATCCCAAGAATGTTGAACAAAGAGTTAACCTTAGCTAAGTTTCCATTATATTAATTTATTTCCATTTAATCTTCTAGTTTTATTTTATTTTATTATTTTTTGTTAAAGACACCCCGATCTATATTTTTCTTTATTCGCTTGGTTATCTTTGATGCTGGTCATACTTATTTTTAGTGGGACCGACCTTTCTTACCCTATCTACAAATTATTTTGTGTTTAGAAGAGTATGAATTATTTTTGATGGATTCGACACCCACCAATAACCAAAACAAAAGGTATATCATCATCATATTTTGGTTCCCAGTCATCACCTAAATCCAACTATGGCTCAAAGCTTTGTCTTCAAAATTTATTCTCTCTACACCATGACTTCAGCTTGTGCCTACCTAAATAATTTCAAATAAGTGGTTGGACTAGATGTTTAGCACATTCCTCCAGCAAGAATTCAATCGAAAATCTCTCTTTTTTTCATGGCCAAAATTATGAGTACTAGATGAAGTCTCTACAAACAAGCTAAAAAAGCTGAATGTATCAAGGAGGTCCTCATTAGTGGAGCAAGTTCCTAAAGGTTACATAATGGGGGTTGTGAGTCATCACTGGTGTCGAGAAGTTAATAGGGGAAACGGATGAACGGTTGGATGGCAGGCTAGGTGGACATGCATATTGGCTCAGTTGCTCTATGTTTGGCTTAAGGACAGTTCCAATCTATGACATAATAGTAGGTCTGTTGATTTGATACGGCCCAAAGAGACCTAAAGTTGTCCTCAAATGTACTGGGAAACTCGAATTCTTCCTCATCTTCCAAGAAGTAGTGCATTATCCTTGCTTGACCCCTTACACATTTTATCCATTTTCAAAATTACATTCAACCTCCTACTCATGTTCACTTTGGTTGTCTTTCGAAATTACATCTGTTACAATGCGGACTTCTAGAATATGATACAAAATTACAAGCACAAAATAGTTTTTCTTACAAGATGATTATAGCATGGTATTACAATATTTCCTTATTTACAAAGGGTAACTACACCACGTTCTAGTACTTCAACTTAACTAAAGCTTAGCATGGATTGAAAATTCTATCTACCTTATGTCTTGACATTATTTTCCCTAAAATATCACACACAGGAAAGGCCAACATGACTGTTGCTTGGAAAATTTACTTAATCACATAAGGTGAAAGTGTGTGGGTTTTAGTAAACATAATAACATCATTTCCACAATATCTCACATACTTTCACAATATAGCACATAATTTCACAATATTACCTATAGATCACACTCTGTGATCAATTTCTTGTAGCTCCCACACAATATTCATGATTTTCCACACCAATTCTATCCAATCTTGGTGTTTCACAATAATCACACCAATTTCTTCCAATCTTGGTGTTTCTCCCATCACACAGGTGGTCATATCTCAAGACTATGCCAATTTTCTATGACCCAATTCCAATACATGGAACACTTCGTCCATGTAAGGTGGGATTAGGATCGGGGATGGTGAGAACTTATTTAAGACCAGCAAGCCTGTTGTTGCCCAACTGAACTCAGCCCTATCCCTACTGAAACACATTTAGGACCGACATATGCAACAAAGTTCCACATAACACATATTGGTATATAGCAACATAATTTGGAATAAAATAAATGAGACAACATAAAGACCATAGAACTTAATTTTCAACATAACATATAGGTATCGTACTTCTCGTACCTCAAACACAATAGGACCCTAATCTTGCGTGCATAATAAGACTATAACATCTGAAAATATAGCATAATGGAAACTAGAACATATAGAAATATATTTACTAAAGTGAGGATTTTAACTTATGGAATTAAGTAATCCCCTACCTTATGGAGCTATCCTTCTTGTTCCTAGCGCATATATATACATGTGTGTGTGTGTGTGTGTGTGTTTCAAGAGAGGGTATTGTAAGTGAGTGGTGTGTGTACTGTATGTGTGTGTGTTGGTGTGTTTGTGTGTGTTGTGTGATGAAAATAGAGCACCAAGCCCCTCTATTTATAGTAGTTGTAGTAAGAAATAGGATTATTTTAGTAGGGTTTATCTTCTCATTTAATGAAATCTTCCAACTAAGTAGTGTATTAAATGGTTTTACACACAAATGTGGATATAAATCATACTAATGTTACCCTACTTATCATAAGTTGTATCCTAAGTAAGTTTATGTGTTAGCCTAGATTAAAATGATGAAGCCAAGTATGTTGTAATACAATTTGATTTATACATGTGTAATCTTGAATAAGTAGAATAATACAAGTGGCAGTCTATTTTCACTACTAGAAAAACTATTTTTTGTGACCGCTTTTGTGACCAATTTTACAAAAGAATGAAATAATCGGTCCCTAAAATGGAAATTTCGGTCACAAATGTCAAAAAATGTACTATAGATTTTTTAAAAAAAATATCAAAAAGAAAATTTATTAATGTTACAACAACTTTGTGACTGAAATATCGGTCACTAATAGATATTTAATGAAATAAGATAGTTGTGACTGATATTTCGGTCACAATCAACTTTCTTTTACCAATGATAAATTTGTGACCGATGATTCAGTCACTAAAATTTAAGTGCAAGGAAGAATTTTGTGACTAAATTATCGCTCACGAAAAATCTATCTTCTTTAAGGATTTTGGTGACCGAAAATTCAGTCACTAAATTATAAGTGCAAGGAAGAAATTTGTGACTGAATTTTTGGTCACAAAAAATCTATCTTCTTAAAGGAATTTGGTGACTGCAAATTCAATCACTAAATTGTAAGTGCAAGGAAGAAATTTGTGACCGACAATTTGGTCACTAAATTCTAAGTTCAAGGAAGAAATTCTAAATTAGGGAGATTATAGAGTAGTTTGTACATTTTGATATAAATTTATGAGTTGTAGTATGTGTGCACTTCTATGGTTTGGGGGATTTGACGCTTATGTTATACAATCATAGTTGCATTAATAGCTTTATAGGACGCTTATTAGGATATTCAAACTAATCTTGAATATGTGATAAAATTATGAAATAAATTAATCTTTTATACTCTTTATTATGATCAATTTTGAATATAATTGTGAGTACAATTAAACCAAGATAATTGTTTGATAATTTTTACAGAATATAGATATTCGTATACGTCAAAGTTGGATGTATAATACATTTCTACCAAAACGAAAGGATCATATGCGTGAATTTCTAGTCGAAGCCGAAGAGTTCATTAAATTTACATCTAAACGACCTGATTATTCTGAGAGGAACGGTGTTAGATGCCCTTGTTCCAAAGACTAAAATATGGGTTTCAACCAGATTACTGGTATTAGAATGCACATGGTGAGGTTGAACTAGATGGTATCGATATGTATAGAGGTGCTTCCACTAGTACTGAACAAAGTGGAATGAATGAGAGGTTTAGTGGATATGAAAATCTGATTTATGATGCTACAAGGCACACTTTTGATAATAATGCTCAACCTGTAGAAATGGAGATGAATCAGACTACAGAGGAAACTCCAAATCCAGAAACTCAACATTTCTATGAGATGTTGAATGTTGCACAACGCCCCTTGTGTTTAGGATATGAAAGTCATACCGAATTGTCAATGACTCTTCAGATGATGTGCTTAAAATCGAATTATAATATGCCTCAAGGATGCTTTGGTCGAATGGCTAAACTCATAAAATCCTCTAATCCCAATGACAACTATGTGCCTAATAATTTTTACGATGCGATGAAATTAGTAAAGAAATTGGGATTAACTTCTATGAAAATTGATTGTTGCATCAATAGTTGTATGTTGTATTTCAAAGATGATGCTTCGCTCGTTGAATGCAAATTCTATTCCCATCCACGATTCAAGCATTCCTTCCGAAAGAGGTGGAGAAAATTGTAATATGAATCGAGTACCTTACAAAAGGATGTATTAGATGCCACTTATTCCAAGGCTTAAAAGATTATATACATCTATGTAATCAGCTGGTCATATGAGGTGGCACTATGAACATAGAACAGAGCCTGGTGTTCTATATCATCCATCGGATGGACTAGCTTGGAAATCTTTTGATGACAGTTACCGTAACTTTCAATAGCAAGAATCCGACGAAGTCCTGCAGTGAATGGGCCGCCTTAGCTTACCCCCAAGGAATGTAAGGCTCGGATTATGTACAGACGGGTTTAATCCGTTCAGTCAGTCTGCCACACCATATTCTTGTTGGTCAGTGATTGTGACACCATATAATTTACCTCCGGAGATGTGTATGACGACTCCATACATGTTTTTAACTTGCTTGGTTCCCGGTCCGCACAACCTAAAAAGTAGGATTGATGTATATTTGCAACATTGATTGATGGGTTGAAGGTTTTATGATTAGAAGGTGTTGATACCTATGACATCTCGACAAAAAGAAATTTCCACATGAAGGCAGCACTTATGTGGGCAATTAACAATTTTCTTGCACATGGGTTTCTTTTTGGGTGGATGATAGCGGGAAAATTGGTATGCCCAATCTGTATAGAACATACTAAAGCATTCAGGTTAAAGTATGGTGGAAAAATATCTTGGATTGATTGCCGTCATCAGTTTTGCCTCTTGATCATACATTTCGAATGAATAAAGATGCGTTCTACAGGGGACGACGTGAGATGTTAGAACCGCCTAGAAGATTGAGTGGTAAAGATGTATGGCAAGAAGTTTGTGATCTTCCCAAGATAACTGATGTGCCCACTGATAATAACAAACTACCTGGCTATGGTGTGTTAAAAAATTGGACAAAATGAAATATGTTTTGGGATCTGCCTTATTGGAAAGACAATTTGGTGCTCCACAATTTAGATGTAATGCATATAGAAAAGAATGTCTTTGAAAATGTACTTAACACTATTATGAACATAAAGGGCAAAAGCAAAGACAATGAGAAGGCAAGACTAGACTTGGTTGAGTATTGTAAACGACCAAAGTTACACTTAAGAAGTTTGCCGAATGGGAAATTTGAGAAACCAAAGGCAAGTTTCACGTTAAGTGAGGATCAAAAGAGAGATTTTTGTTCATGGCTTGAGATTTTAAAAATGCCAGATAGATATGCTTCAAATTTGGCAAGATGTGTGGACAAGGCAAAGCATAAATTACATGGTTTGAAGAATCATGATTGTCATATATTTATGCAAATATTGTTTAGCATTGCCTCAAAATGTGTGGACACCATTAACCGAGTTGAGTCAGTTTTTTCGAGAGTTGTGTTCAACAGAATTACGGGAGGAAAACTTGTTACGCTTGGAGTCAAACATACCAGTTATTTTGTGTAAATTGGAACGCATCTTCCCATCGGAATTTTTTTTATTCAAAAGAGCACTTGCCAATCCACTTACCTTACGAGGCAGTCATATGTGGTCCCGTCCAGTATAAATGGATGTATCCATTTAAGAGATATTTACATGATTTGAAGGGTATAGTTAAAAATAGAGCCAGTGTGGCACCCCTCCCGCTAGGATCTTCCTATACGGTTGGAGACCACTGACGATCGCACTGAGCACAAATTTTGAAATTCACACCCAGTACGAACGCCTAAATTAACAATACGCAGTGGAGGTAGAGTAAAATATGCAATATGGATAATATAGATAACTATGTTTAGTACAACCAAGTAGAGCAACCGAGTACAACATCAAAATAGCCAACTAGTGGCATCAAGTAGCAAACTACAGATTATAAAGCAAGACAAAGTGAAATGAAGCTTAATATAACAACTGGAGGAGCGGCAACCATCCTATGCACGCCCATTATTCTGATTCTGAGGCAATGAACAGAAAGAAACTAGGGGTTAAGTCCAAATGACTTAGTGAGGCCACATATATATAGATATATATTTGATTGAAAATGAGACTCAAAACAGTTAAACCATAATAAAGTGCACGTAGTGTGAAATGTAACTTGATAATAATAACTGAACTGAGTAATACGAACAGTGAGCCCAAGACGGAGTCTCCAACCTTATAACTACCCAAAACAGATAAATCATAATAGAAACCCTTATGCCTCCCTTGTCGAGAAGCTACCTCGACACCAAATAAGACGGAGATGTATCACGCGTCCGTGCAATACATCGCTCCAATCCCTACTACAGTCATCCTCCGGCTGTACGTAGAAATTGGTTTCACGGAATGGTATCATATAAAAGGTTCCATCGACGGTCCGTTCCGCCCGATAAAATTCCTCTTATAAGTACCTGGGCCCAAACTTCCCAAGGGCGTCCCCAAGGGTAAACGGATATAATAGGACATATATGGCTCACAACTTGTCAACAAAGCAATAAGCATTTTTACACCCGGGATACATAGAAATACAATTAAAATATGATATCCCAAAGGTGTCAAAAATCATTTTGAGACAGATACAACTTGGCAATATCAGAAAATACAATATTTTTGGAAATAACTTGTCTTATATGTATGGAAAACATTTTCCGAAAAATCTGATAACATAAATTCAATAAGGTAGGCTATACAAATAATATTTATATCGTATAGTTCAGAACCCCAGAAAGGAATTGACAAAGCACTCACCTTAGGAGTTTATCAAGTTTATAGATTTGTTTCGGCTAGATCACTTGACTTCCTCCTTCAAGAGTATGTGAGGGAAATAAGGGAGTATATAGAAGGATAATAGGTATATATGTATAAAAAAAGAAGGTTTTATTGATGTATATATAGGTGGGGAAGATTTGCTATAAATAGAGAGTGTTTTGTGTGTTGAGAGTGGAGTGAGTGTGGGTGGGTGATTTTAGGCGGGATTTTTGGTTTGTGTGGGGGAGAATGAAGATAATGGCCCCCTTTTATAGAGTTTAGGGCAAGAAATAGGAATTTTATAATATAAGGTCAATTTACAAGATAAGATAGGATAAGATAAGATAGGATAAGATAGGATAAGATAAGATAAGATAGGATAGGATAAGATAAGATAAGATAGGATAGGATAGGATAAGATAAGATAAGATAGGATAGGATAAGATAAGATAAGATAGGATAAGATAGGATAAGATAAGATAAGATAAGATAAGATAAGATAAGATAAGATAAGATAAGATAAGATTATGATAAGATTTGGATAGGATAAGATAAGATAAGATAAGATAAGATAGGATAAGATAAGATAAGATAAGATAAGATAAGATAAGATAAGATAAGATTATGATAAGATTTGGATAGGATAAGATAAGATAAGATAAGATAAGATAGGATAAGATAAGATAAGATAAGATAAGATAAGATAAGATAGGATAAGATAAGATAAGATATTTAAAAAAATCAAATAAAATCTGATATTTATTGACCTAATATTATAAATCTGAAATCATATCTTTATTTTATTAAAATTTCGAATTTGTACTTATTTATGTTTGTAAAAATCGAAAACTAGGGTTTTAGGGCATAAAATTAGGGTTTTAAGGCCTAAAATTCGAAAATTCATAAATAATTTAGAAAAATTCCAAAATGATGAAATTATATCTTTATAAATCTGAAATTATATGTATATTTTCCAGAAATTTAAAATGTTTTAGTTATATTTTCAAAAATTGCAATTTAGGACATAAGATTTCGAAAATTGTGTTAGAATGTCAAATACGTTTAAAGTTTGAAAAATCATGTAATTATCACGTCACATAATTCACATATAAAAGAAGGATCATACCAAACATGAAATATTAGTAAGCATGCATGTATATGAAAAGAACCGATTTAGATTGTTGTTAGACCAAAAATCGGGATGTCACAACTCTCCCCCCCTTAAAAGAATCTGGTCCCCAGATTCTTACCTGATTGAATAGTTCCGGATAACATTTACGTATTTTCTCTTCTGGTTCCCAAGTTGCCTCTTCAACTTGATGGTTTTGCCATAGTACCTTGACGAGTGGAATTTTCCGATTTCTTAACTCTTGGAACTTTCGGTCTAAAATGCGAATAGGTTTTTCTGTATAGGTAAGGTTAGGTTCAAGGGTAAGTTTTCGGGTGGAAGGATATGGGTTTCATCAGGGTAGTATTTTCGGAGCTGAGATACGTGAAACACGTTGTGGATTCCTGTTAGGCTAGGTGGTAAGTCTAGTCGATATGCAACTTCTCCTATTCGCTCTATGATCTCAAATGGTCCAACATACCTGGGATTCAATTTTCCTCCTTTACCAATCCTTGTAAATCCCTTCCTTGGAGAGACTTTAAGGAATACTCGATCCCCGACTTCAAACTCCAGTTTTCTTCGTCGTTTGTCCGCATAACTCTTTTGTCGATCCTGGGCAGTCTTCATCTTTTGTTTGATAATTTGCACTTTGTCAATTGCATCTTGGATGAGTTCAGGTCGTACTGCTCTATGTATTCCATCCTTTGTCCATCTCCATTCATCCAAGTCCCAATATAGTGGTGATCGGCACTTTCTTCCATACAAAGCTTCATATGGTGCCATCTGTATTGAAGCTTGATAACTATTGTTATAAGCAAATTCAATCAAGGGCAAGTGCTTATTCCAGCTGTCACAATATTCCAATACGCACATTCTCAACATGTCCTCCAAATAGGCTATCAATCTTTCTGTCTGCCCATCCGTTTGTGGATGCGAAGCTGTACTGAATTGCAATTTAGTGCCCATATGCCTTTGTATGTTTTGCCATAGCCCAGATGTGAACTTAGGATCCCTGTCTGAGATGATACATGTAGGAATGCCATGGAGTCTCGTGATCTCACAGTGGTAAAGTTCTGCTAAAGTTTCTACTCGATCAGTCGTTTTAACAGGCAGAAAATGTGCTGACTTGGTTAACCTATCCACGATTACCCATATGCTATCATATCCACCTCTTACCTTAGGTAATCCTACTAGAAAATCCATAGTAACTTGATCCCATTTCCATGTTGGAATCGGTAATGGTTGTAACATTCCTCCCGGCTTTTGGTGTTCGCCTTTGATCTTTTGACACGTCAAACATCTTCTTACGAAGTCTGAGATATCTCTCTTCATACCATTCCACCAATAATACTGTTTAAGATCTCGATACATTTTTGTTCCTCCTGGATGAACGGTATATGGTGTCTTGTGAGCTTCTTCCAAAATCTCTTTTTTCATTTCTTCAGGTATACATATTCTGCCCTTGTAACGTAAAATCCCCATATCATCAATCCCATATTTCTCATTTGTACTTTCCCCTACCTGGGCAATTTGCTTCTGATTCCACTTATCCTTTGCTTGCTTTTCCCGGATCTTGGTGACAAGTTCCGATTGAACAGTTAGATCTGCTATTTGAGCATGAGTCTTTATGGTACAATTATTTTTAGATACCCCAATTCCACTGCTTAATTGTGCTAATCCGGCTTTTCTACTAAGAGCATCGGCAACTGCGTTGGCTTTCCCGGGGTGATATTGGATCTTACAATCATAGTCCTCCAAGAATTCCAGCCATCTTCTTTGTCTCATGTTGAGGTCCTTCTGAGTGGGTAAGTACTTTAAGCTTTTGTGATCTGTATACACCTCAAAGGTTGTCCCATACAGATAATGTCTCCACTTGGCCAAAGCAAATATAATGGCTGCCAACTCCAAATCATGGGTCGGATAATTACATTCATGAGAACGAAGCTTCCGTGATGCATAAGCAACCACTTTCCCATTTTGCATTAACACACACCCCAAACCTTCTCTAGATGCATCAGTATAGACAACAAAATTTTCGTTTCCTTCAGGTAGTGTCAGTACTGGGGCGCTGGTTAAACATCTTTTTAATTCTTGAAAACTAGCTTCACACTTTTCATTCCATTTCCAGGGAGAATTCTTGCGAGTCAGTTGAGTTAACGGCTCTGCAATTTTTGAAAAATTTTGTATGAATCGTCGATAGTAACCTGCTAAACCCAGAAAGCTTCTTACTTCAGTTGGAGTCTTCGGACGCTTCCAATTATTAACAGCTTCCACCTTGGAGGGATCGACTTCAATTCCGGTCTTGGAAATTATATGCCCTAAAAATGTAACTTTTTCTATCCAAAAGTCGCACTTACTAAATTTTGCATATAACTTCTTTTCTCGTAATGTCTGTAGAACAATTCGCAAGTGTTCCGCATGCAGTTCTGGAGTCCTTGAGTATACCAGGATGTCATCAATGAAAATAACCACAAACTGATCCAAATATGGTCGGAAGACCCGGTGCATCATATCCATAAAAGCTGCTGGTGCATTGGTCAATCCAAAAGGCATAACAACAAATTCAAAGTGCCCATATCGAGTATTAAATGATGTCTTAGGAATATCTTCTCTTTAACTCTAAGCTGATAATATCCTTGTCTCAAATCCAATTTAGAATATACTTGTGAACCTTGTAGAAGGTCAAATAGTTCTTCTATGTGTGGGAGTGGATATTTATTCTTGACAGTCATCCGATTTAACTCCCGGTAATCAATACACATCCGAAGTGACCCATCCTTCTTTTTAACAAATAGCACTGGCGCTCCCCAAGGTGATGTACTCGGCCGAATATATCCGCTTTCTATCAATTCTTCAAGTTGCTTCTTTAACTCCTTCAGTTCAGCTGGGGCCATTCGATATGGTGTTTTTGAATAAGGTTCGGCCGCTGGTATGGTGTCGATCACAAATTCTATTTCTCTCTGAGGGGGTAATGAATTCAATTTTTCTGGAAACACATCTTGGAATTCCTGTACAACAGGAACTTCCTCTATCTTTATTTGGTCCTTCGGTTTGTTGAGCAAATAGGCAATGAATCCTAATGCTCCCTCCTTGATACACTTCTTTGCTTCAACGAAGGAGATAAGAGATATGGTTTTGGATGAACTAAGGGGGATTGGTGACATAGGTGAATTTTCCCTTCCCAAAATAATCTTCTTAGCAAAACAATTTAGTTGGGCCTGATGTTGATACAACCAATCCATCCCAAGGATTATATCATAGTTTTGAATAGGAAGCTCTATTAAGTCAGCGGGATATGTTTTTCCTTCAATTCTTATCGGACATCCTTTTAGAACCCGATTAGTAAGATAACTAGATCCTAAGGGGGTGCTAACTTCAAAATTATAAGGTAAAGGTTCTAGTAATAACCCCAATCGATTCACAGATTCCATAGATACGAAAGAATGAGTAGCTCCAGGATCATACAATATTTTCATAGAAGTGTTTAAAATTTGAGCCGTACCTTCCACTACTGCAGTTGGATCGGGTCCTTCATCTGCCTCTAGAGCGTAAGCTCTAGCTTTTACTTTTGGCCTTCCGGCAGGTGGAACTTGGGTCCTTCCTTCTTGAGTTGAACCAAGGATATTAGGGTTTCGGGCTTTCGGGCACTCTTTAATCATGTGTTGATCACTACCGCATGCTACACATTTTCCATTCTTTTTCCAACAGTTTGCCTCTACGTGGCTAGGATGTCCACAATAGTTGCATCCAATTCTTTCCCTGCCTCCAAGTTGGTTAACATTTTGATTTCCTTCAATGCGGGGGCGCTTATTGTTTCTTGCATTGGCTTGTCTGAGTTGTCCTCCACCCCCCGGACTAGGCACCTTATTCTTGCTCACCTTGTTAGTTATTTGTTTGATTTCCCGAATTTCTGCCTCAACAACCATGGACTTACTGACAGCCTGTGTATATTCCTCAATGTCGGTCGCCATTAACGCCCATCGGACTTCAGGCCGCAAACCTTGGATGAATCGTTTGGTTTTTCTCCTTTCATCATTCATTATATGTGGCGCATACTGTACCAAACGAGCGAATTTGGCCTCATATTCCGCAACAGTAAGGATCCCTTGAATCAAATCCATAAATTCTTTCTCTCTTGCATCCCGAACTACTTGGGGTATAAATTTATCAGAAAACTCCTTCAGAAAATTTGTCCAAGTTACAGGGGTTTGGTTGGCATTCCATCTTTGTTCCACGAGCTTCCACCAGTTGTGGGCTGCTCCTTCCATCAGGAATACGGTGAACTCCACTTGTTCCTTTTCACTACAGCGCAATACTTTAAAGATCTTGGTAATTGCTGCTACCCAGGATTCAGCCTTTTGATCGTTAGGCTCCCCATAGAATTTTGGTGGGTTGAAGCGCAGGAAGCGATCTAGCATCCTATCATCCGACTGGTGATTTTGATTTTGTTGGCTAATTTCTCTCCAAACTCCAACCATTTGGCTCAGAATATCACTATTATTTTCTTGGTTTGGAACATGATTTTCTTCTGGGTCCAACCTTGTCGTGGGTCCTTGATGAGGATTTTCTTGGGGTTGTGTTACAGTAGGGTGAGTTGGTTTTGGGGTCGGTTGGGAGTGTAAGCGGGTACGTGTAGCTCCTTTTCGTGGCGCCATCAAAATTCTAAGTGTTACGGATTCGAATCTAGGGAATAATTATCAAAACATGATTATCACATAAGTTATGCACAAAACTTCACTACATCAAGTATATAATATGCGATAGCATATTTGATAATCACAAACAGAGCACATATACACATAGTGATTTGGTCAGAAGAAAGACTAGATGTATGCATGCTTACCTATATATAACACATGGTTATAACCTAAACCTAGGCTCTGATACCACCGCTGTGGCACCCCTCCCGCTAGGATCTTCCTATACGGTTGGAGACCACTGACGATCGCACTGAGCACAAATTTTGAAATTCACACCCAGTACGAACGCCTAAATTAACAATACGCAGTGGAGGTAGAGTAAAATATGCAATATGGATAATATAGATAACTATGTTTAGTACAACCAAGTAGAGCAACCGAGTACAACATCAAAATAGCCAACTAGTGGCATCAAGTAGCAAACTACAGATTATAAAGCAAGACAAAGTGAAATGAAGCTTAATATAACAACTGGAGGAGCGGCAACCATCCTATGCACGCCCATTATTCTGATTCTGAGGCAATGAACAGAAAGAAACTAGGGGTTAAGTCCAAATGACTTAGTGAGGCCACATATATATAGATATATATTTGATTGAAAATGAGACTCAAAACAGTTAAACCATAATAAAGTGCACGTAGTGTGAAATGTAACTTGATAATAATAACTGAACTGAGTAATACGAACAGTGAGCCCAAGACGGAGTCTCCAACCTTATAACTACCCAAAACAGATAAATCATAATAGAAACCCTTATGCCTCCCTTGTCGAGAAGCTACCTCGACACCAAACAAGACGGAGATGTATCACGCGTCCGTGCAATACATCGCTCCAATCCCTACTACAGTCATCCTCCGGCTGTACGTAGAAATTGGTTTTACGGAATGGTATCATATAAAAGGTTCCATCGACGGTCCGTTCCGCCCGATAAAATTCCTCTTATAAGTACCTGGGCCCAAACTTCCCAAGGGCGTCCCCAAGGGTAAACGGATATAATAGGACATATATGGCTCACAACTTGTCAACAAAGCAATAAGCATTTTTACACCCGGGATACATAGAAATACAATTAAAATATGATATCCCAAAGGTGTCAAAAATCATTTTGAGACAGATACAACTTGGCAATATCAGAAAATACAATATTTTTGGAAATAACTTGTCTTATATGTATGGAAAACATTTTCCGAAAAATCTGATAACATAAATTCAATAAGGTAGGCTATACAAATAATATTTATATCGTATAGTTCAGAAGCCCCAGAAAGGAATTGACAAAGCACTCACCTTAGGAGTTTATCAAGTTTATAGATTTGTTTCGGCTAGATCACTTGACTTCCTCCTTCAAGAGTATGTGAGGGAAATAAGGGAGTATATAGAAGGATAATAGGTATATATGTATGAAAAAAGAAGGTTTTATTGATGTATATATAGGTGGGGAAGATTTGCTATAAATAGAGAGTGTTTTGTGTGTTGAGAGTGGAGTGAGTGTGGGTGGGTGATTTTAGGCGGGATTTTTGGTTTGTGTGGGGGAGAATGAAGATAATGGCCCCCTTTTATAGAGTTTAGGGCAAGAAATAGGAATTTTATAATATAAGGTCAATTTACAAGATAAGATAGGATAAGATAAGATAGGATAAGATAGGATAAGATAAGATAAGATAGGATAGGATAAGATAAGATAAGATAGGATAGGATAGGATAAGATAAGATAAGATAGGATAGGATAAGATAAGATAAGATAGGATAAGATAGGATAAGATAAGATAAGATAAGATAAGATAAGATAAGATAAGATAAGATAAGATAAGATAAGATTATGATAAGATTTGGATAGGATAAGATAAGATAAGATAAGATAAGATAGGATAAGATAAGATAAGATAAGATAAGATAAGATAAGATAAGATAAGATTATGATAAGATTTGGATAGGATAAGATAAGATAAGATAAGATAAGATAGGATAAGATAAGATAAGATAAGATAAGATAAGATAAGATAGGATAAGATAAGATAAGATATTTTAAAAAAATCAAATAAAATCTGATATTTATTGACCTAATATTATAAAATCTGAAATCATATCTTTATTTTATTAAAATTTCGAATTTGTACTTATTTATGTTTGTAAAAATCGAAAACTAGGGTTTTAGGGCATAAAATTAGGGTTTTAAGGCCTAAAATTCGAAAATTCATAAATAATTTAGAAAAATTCCAAAATGATGAAATTATATCTTTATAAATCTGAAATTATATGTATATTTTCCAGAAATTTAAAATGTTTTAGTTATATTTTCAAAAATTGCAATTTAGGACATAAGATTTCGAAAATTGTGTTAGAATGTCAAATACGTTTAAAGTTTGAAAAATCATGTAATTATCACGTCACATAATTCACATATAAAAGAAGGATCATACCAAACATGAAATATTAGTAAGCATGCATGTATATGAAAAGAACCGATTTAGATTGTTGTTAGACCAAAAATCGGGATGTCACAACTCTCCCCCCCTTAAAAGAATCTGGTCCCCAGATTCTTACCTGATTGAATAGTTCCGGATAACATTTACGTATTTTCTCTTCTGGTTCCCAAGTTGCCTCTTCAACTTGATGGTTTTGCCATAGTACCTTGACGAGTGGAATTTTCCGATTTCTTAACTCTTGGAACTTTCGGTCTAAAATGCGAATAGGTTTTTCTGTATAGGTAAGGTTAGGTTCAAGGGTAAGTTTTCGGGTGGAAGGATATGGGTTTCATCAGGGTAGTATTTTCGGAGCTGAGATACGTGAAACACGTTGTGGATTCCTGTTAGGCTAGGTGGTAAGTCTAGTCGATATGCAACTTCTCCTATTCGCTCTATGATCTCAAATGGTCCAACATACCTGGGATTCAATTTTCCTCCTTTACCAATCCTTGTAAATCCCTTCCTTGGAGAGACTTTAAGGAATACTCGATCCCCGACTTCAAACTCCAGTTTTCTTCGTCGTTTGTCCGCATAACTCTTTTGTCGATCCTGGGCAGTCTTCATCTTTTGTTTGATAATTTGCACTTTGTCAATTGCATCTTGGATGAGTTCAGGTCGTACTGCTCTATGTATTCCATCCTTTGTCCATCTCCATTCATCCAAGTCCCAATATAGTGGTGATCGGCACTTTCTTCCATACAAAGCTTCATATGGTGCCATCTGTATTGAAGCTTGATAACTATTGTTATAAGCAAATTCAATCAAGGGCAAGTGCTTATTCCAGCTGTCACAATATTCCAATACGCACATTCTCAACATGTCCTCCAAATAGGCTATCAATCTTTCTGTCTGCCCATCCGTTTGTGGATGCGAAGCTGTACTGAATTGCAATTTAGTGCCCATATGCCTTTGTATGTTTTGCCATAGTCCGGATGTGAACTTAGGATCCCTATCTGAGATGATACATGTAGGAATGCCATGGAGTCTCGTGATCTCACAGTGGTAAAGTTCTGCTAAAGTTTCTACTCGATCAGTCGTTTTAACAGGCAGAAAATGTGCTGTCTTGGTTAACCTATCCACGATTACCCATATGCTATCATATCCACCTCTTACCTTAGGTAATCCTACTAGAAAATCCATAGTAACTTGATCCCATTTCCATGTTGGAATCGGTAATGGTTGTAACATTCCTCCCGGCTTTTGGTGTTCGCCTTTGATCTTTTGACACGTCAAACATCTTCTTACGAAGTCTGAGATATCTCTCTTCATACCATTCCACCAATAATACTGTTTAAGATCTCGATACATTTTTGTTCCTCCTGGATGAACGGTATATGGTGTCTTGTGAGCTTCTTCCAAAATCTCTTTCTTCATTTCTTCAGGTATACATATTCTGCCCTTGTAACGTAAAATCCCCATATCATCAATCCCATATTTCTCATTTGTACTTTCCCCTACCTGGGCAATTTGCTTCTGATTCCACTTATCCTTTGCTTGCTTTTCCCGGATCTTGGTGACAAGTTCCGATTGAACAGTTAGATCTGCTATTTGAGCATGAGTCTTTATGGTACAATTATTTTTAGATACCCCAATTCCACTGCTTAATTGTGCTAATCCGGCTTTTCTACTAAGAGCATCGGCAACTGTGTTGGCTTTCCCGGGGTGATCCAGCTGGTAAGTTTGATACTAGATTTCTAACAACTGATAAGTGGAAACTTGTCGTACTTCATGTTCTCATTAATTGTGATGAAGTATTGTCATTTTTCGAGTAAGTACTTTCAGTAGTTGTAATTTTAAAATTTATAAACTAATACATTTTGAATATTACTAACAAATTCTATTTTTTAGGACGTCTAAAACCATGACTCAACATTTCTGGCCATACTTTACAGACCAACAAGTTGAGGAATTTGTTGAAAGGCATTTTGTAGAGTAGTTTAAATTATATATAAGTATGATAATTAAATAGAAGTTGAAATTATAAATCTATTACTATGAATGAAATTCTAAGTTACTAATCAATTTTGCAACATATTGTTAATAGGTTCACAATCCCGATAATATGGTACAAAATCAATACTTGTCTGATCTAGCTTGGGGTCCTATAAATGAAGTCAAGACATGGCCTAGATATTATGTTAACGGATACGTTTTTCATATAGACTCGGTAGCACAATGGAAGAAGACTTGTAACTCTGGTATGTGTGTAAAAGGTCAAGAATCCTCCAAATTTTATGGGAAACTTAAGAAAGTGATTGAACTTGAGTATTCGAGTAGTCCGAAAAAAAGAGTTGTGTTGTTTAATTGCCGTTGGTTTGATTCAGTCTCTAACCAGGGTATTAAGGTACACAAAGAGTATGACATTGTTGAGATGAAACAAAATGAAAGTTATCCAAAATTTGATCCATTCATTCTTACCCAGCATGCTTGTCAAGTTTATTATGTCCCTTATCCTGGTAACAAAAGAGATAAAATTCACTAGCACTTTGTAATCAAGACTAGACCAAGAAGTAGAATTGATGGAGGCCATAATGTGGAAACGTTGAACAGTTAGATGATTATGAACATTTGGATGAATTTGAAGAAGATAAATCCGATTTTTCTGATGGTGAAGAAGGTGACAATGAAGATAATGGAGATGAATAATTGATTATTGTACTTATGGTTGTTTTATTGTGAACTTTAATCAAATGAAATTGTGAATATCATCAAATTTCATGTATGTGTTAAGAATGTTGTATCAAGAACATCTTTTGATATCATTTTGTTGTGTATTAACTATTTGCTTCTATTTCATCTTTTTCATACTCAACATGCTTAATATAAATTTATTTGGCGAATCATGTAACAAATGGCGGGTGGTGGTAAGAAAGGAAATGGAAAGACGTCCACTCCATTTTCATCTCATTCGACGATGCCTCCACCAACTAACATGGCTATGCAGCATATGAAGTCATCATAGTTAGCCCCTCCTGATGCTAATCCTAATGGTATAAATGTTCTTGCTACGTCGAGTACTGAAAATAGTGTCAATTATAGTACAGTTGGAAAGACTTTCATTCAGCCTCGCGGATTAGAGTGATAATTTTTATTTTAATATTCTTAGTGTTTACATTATTCAACTTTTATTGTTATTAATCTTTGTATGTGTGGTCATATAGGTTCAATGATAATAAGAAGTGTGTTGATGAGATAACAGCTATTGTGAAGAAGTCATTTGGAGGGGCATGGAAATCTTGGAAAAAAGTCCTTGAATCTCAAAGGGGTAAGTGGTTTGGAGAGTTTGAGGTAATCACACATATATCTGTATCTATATGACATTTTTATATAAGAATATCTAACATTACTCTCACACAATTTAACAAATTTTTGTAGAAAAAAATTTGTTTGGAATGAAGAAAATCAAAATGAGATTAATGCAATTTTCAATCATCGTGGGGTTGTGGTATTAAAAAGTAAATTATATCTGCACATGAAAAGAACAAAAAGTCTCGTTAGATAAATGATGAATATTGGGAAGATTTGAGGCAACAGTGGGCTATAGAGAGATATAAGAAAAAATGTGCTCAAGCTAAGAAGAATAGAACATCAGATTGTAACAGACAAGGCTTCCCAACTCACTCGGGTGGTTCTATTATCCACCTTACGTATATGAATAGAATGGTAATTATATTGTCTATATATCATTATTTAGCATTAATTATAATTTATTTTTAATCATTTTTTTCTTTGTAGGAGGCAGAAACGAGTGAAACACCTTCTCTTATTTAAGCTTTCATATGTCTCCACTCAAGAAAAAATAAGGAAGGTGAACGGTTGTTTGTGAATGATCGTGCAAAAACTACTGTTGTAAGTAATATTATATATCAACATGAGTAATATTTTTGAACTTGTATGTACTGTTTGTTTATTCTTGTTTTAATTACATATTTAATTTGTTTTGTTTGTTTTACATGTAGGAATCATTTCAAAACAAGTGGATTGCTCTTGGAAGCAGTGGCGCAACTTCGAGTGAAAATAAGGATAGCACTGAGCGTGAGAAGCCAACGGAGATTGATGTAATCAATTTTTATAATATAACTTAATTTTTATTTTATTGGTTTCTATATTTAGAGATGCATAATTTTGATTGTCCGTTTGTTTTCATCTATTAGGTGTGGGTGGACACAATTGGAGGTTTGAAAAAATGCCAGGCGTATGGTCTTGCAGGTGTGGCCAAACTTTTAAAGTCTTGCCAATCTCAATCAACCGTTGTTCCTTGGGCAAGAGGCGCATTAGAGGGCAAGGAGACTAGGGCCCTTAAACTTCAAGTAGATGAGAAAAATATGAAGATCGAAGAGCAATCAAAGGAGATTGAGGAGCAAAAGAAAAAAATTGACTTATTTCAGGAGCAGAACGTGAAGTTGCAAGATTCAATTTTAAACTTGTTTGCAAAGTTTGACTCCTTCCAATAGTCCATGAGTCAAATGCAAAGGTTCACACCCTTTCCATCAAGTTCGCAAGCTCAAATAACCAATTTTATGCCACCCACATAGGGATTTCGGCCCCTACCACATGCTACCAAAGTCCGTTTCGTTACATCATCATCATCGAAAACGAGCAAGTTAATAGGTCAAAAAAATTGTGACGGTGACAATGATGAGAATGATATATGATGTCGACAATTATCTTGTTATTTATATTTGGTGAATTTGTATGTATATATATAGAAGATTTGAGGAAGGTGATGCTTTTTGTGGATAAAGATATGACTTGATCAGGCATGATGGATAGATAATTCGGAGTTGATCATAATTGGTGGATGAATGTTTGTGATTTTATAATGATAAGTATTGAATTATGTAGAATATTATAATGTTTATTAGTGTATGTTTTGCAGATATTGGTATATATTTTGCGAATATTGGTGTTATTTTGACAGCAAATTTTAGGTTTTGAAAAAACCAAAAGAATTGGGGAATTTGCAAATTCAAACAGTTGGAATTCATATTACAGGTCAGGTTTGTGATCAAAAATACAATTACAAAAATCAGTGGTTACAAATTTGTGACCGATTTTTCAGTCACAAAATATAATATCAATAAATGCTTCTAAATTATTGTGACCGAAATTTTAGTCACTATTCCTTTTCAATTTATGACTAAAATATTGGTCACTATTTATTTATTTTGTGACCAAAAGTTCGGTCAGTATTATACATTCATTTTGTGACCAAAATTTCAATCACTGTACTTTCCATTCTGAGATCGAACTTTCGGTCACCGTTTAGTCAATCTGTGACTGACATTGCGGTCACTATCTTTCCTTTCTGTGATCGAAATTTCAGTCACCATTCAGTCAATCTGTGACCGACATTTCGGTCACTATTAATTTAATCTGCGACCGAATTTTTGGTCACTATTCTTTCCATTCTGTGACTAAAATTTTGATCACTATTTCCTTCATTCTGTTACCGAAAATTCGGCCACTAATAATTTAATTTGTGACTGAAATTTCGGCCATTATTCCCTTCATTCTGTGACCGATACTTTGGTCACTATTCATTCTATCTGTGATCGAAATTTCAGTCACTATTATTTTTTTCTGTGACTAAAAGTTCAGTTACAAAGTCGGTCAAAAAATAGTCAGTCACAGATTCGGTCACTAAAAACCGTGATGAAGGTTTTCATGACTGATTTTTTGGTCACAGATTCGGTCATAGATCTATTTTTGTGACAGATTTAAGCCAAAATCGATCACAAAAAATAGTTTTTCTAGTAGTGTTTTGTATATGTGTTTCCCTACAATGTTTATGTGTTATCCTAATTTAGTATGATGATAACAAGTGTTAAGTTTCTCAAAATCAGTCATACAAGTGTATATTGACCTAAGTAAGATTCAAACACATGTATATTATCTTATGTCATCATGTCTCGTGTAATCATATTATATAATATTATGAAATCATATCTGATGTAATCATATCTTATCTTATATTTATAATTTTATTAAAAGAAAATGACAAAAGAAAATGATATTTGAACATGTGACACAAGAAAATATCCTAATACGTTATACCTACATATATTGGAGTATTTATATATATATTTTTAATTATATTTATATATAAATTAATAATTCCTATAATTATAAAGTGTTAAAGAATTATTCTTATATCTTTCAAACTTCCGAAATATATATATATATATATATATTGATTTGATTACAAGGCAATATAATTCTTATAATTATAGAGATATATTTTTGAATTATACACACACACACACACATATATATATGAAGTTTTGTATGTTAATTTAATGAAAATTACTTCCTATGATCGTATTTATAAACTGCACATGTATATATCTATACGTTTGTAATTTATATATGTTCAAGATGTATATATACTTATATAATTTTATACTCTTGAATTTATTATATAATTTTAATATATACATGTTTCGATTATATATATATATATATTGTAATGTATGATCCTTATTGAAAGTATATAAAAATCTAAAATTAATGATCATGTCTTATCTTATCTTAACAAGGAAATGTTATTAGAACAAGTGTATATATATATATATATATATTCCGAAATATGCCTATCTATATTTTGAAATGTAGTAGTATATTTTTATTATAAGATAATCTACACATAAATATAAATTTCACGATATATATATATCCATGTTTATCGAAATATGTATAAATTGAAACAATTCCTATTATTATTATTACTCATAGATATGTAGTGTATCGATTGCTTATTAAAACATCATTAATATACTCAATTCAATAATAATCACCACATAAACACTAAATAAACACTAAACAATTTTATTTTATTTTTTGGTAAGGAAACACTAGACAATTTAATCATATAGTTAACTTTTACAAATACCTGGAAATACCAGGTCGTTACAACGTCACCCCTTGAATGGTTTCCCTTGCTGGGTTCTAAAATTATAGCAATGCCCTTGACAAGTTTGCAATATTACCCTCATCTCTTGTCTAGAATCAACATCAGAATGGGGGAGAGGCTGTTGCTTGGTGATTTTTTATTTTTTATTTTTTTTTATAACATAGGCACATATATATATTTATGTATATATGTTACATATATTAAACTTGATTTTTCATTTTTTACAATATTTTGTTTTAATTTGTATTATTTAAGTAATATTCAAAAAAAAATAATTGAATGTATACAGTATGTTTTTCATATAAATTTAACAACATAAACTTTTATTTTTATCTTTCTATATTAGTCTTATTTTATAATTAATTAATTTGTTAACTAATAATTCAAAAAATTAATTATATCAAAATTTTATTTTTTTTAATAATATACTAAACAAAAAAGAAATATTACATTTTCCCCCTCTAATATTAAAATTATCTTACAATTGAGCCCCTAGAGGAACATAATTTGGCCAATAAAAAATATTAAAAATTGTGCCAACCTAATTTCCCGCTTTCTTAATGGCAATTTTAAAAGTTATATCTAAATTTAACGGCATTACGATACAAGCCCTAAGGAGGCTTAACAAAATGGTGTAATTGTTGACGTGTCCTATGTTCGAGGTGTTGAACGGTAATTATCCCTAAAAGATATTTATAAGCATCTAACAAACTTTTAACATGCCATCTAACTAGCTAAAGTTGAATAACTATACAGAGACTAGTATGTGATGTTACAATCTAAGCAAAATCATACACTAATCCACATAGCTGAAGCACCCCCCCCCCCCACCCCACTCCTCCAAAAAAAAAAAAAAACAAAAGAAAGGGGAAAAAAATCAAGAAAACTGCAAATTTTCACTTTGTCTAGCGCTTCACTAAATACTACCACTACAACAAAGTTAGCCTTTAGGGGCCACTTTATTTGCCTCTCAAAGCTATAAAATAGCCCCCATTACATACAAAGGCATTTCTAATTATTAGCCTCCATAGTTGGCGTCGTGAATTAAATAGAGGCCTTTTCTAAAATTGCCCCTATTAGCACTTGAGCATGCATTTTTTAGCAATTGAAGGCAGTTTTTTAATGCCTCCAAAGCTCACCTTTTGAGGTTGTAAATAGGTAACAACCTCTATATCTATTCTAAATCTAGGCAGTCACATTCTAACTTCCTCCATAAGAAGCCTATAAATTTAACCAAAATTGCTTCCCAGTCACTAACAAGCTTCTCACATAGTTGCAATGCCATAGTTTGTGCTTATGACTAAACATGTCATTAGCAAAATCAAACAAAAACATTAAGAAAGACACAACTTGAATTGAATAGGGACATCATGATGCCAAGAACATTTTCATTTATTCATGAAGCAAACTTGGTTTAGAACATCCAACAAATACATTATTTCCAATAGACACCATAAGAGTAAAACTATCTATCGAGAGAGAGAGAGAGAGAGAGAGAGAGAGAGAGAGAGAGAGAGAGAGAGAGAGAGAGAGAAACTAATAGCTCCTTTCAAACGCCATACAAAACATTGAAAATATAATTTCATATGTTGAGTCCCTTCTATCATACCTCAACAAAGGAGAGCTACTAAATGATTATATTTAACATTTTTTCTTGAAAATTTGGAGTTCAATTTATGCATTTACAATCATACCTAAAATAAGACAAGAGAAGTGTTTCCATAAGGAACGGATAGTCAACCAAGTATTCAACCTATTTCAAGATAAACACCAATTTTTCATTGTAATTAAGTATGCAACAGGAAAGGATATCAATAACCAAAACAACATTTTTTCCTTACAAGAAAAAATACGAAACCTTAAACACTACAATTGCTTTGAATCAAATTTAAGAAAAGTGCAAAAACCTTGAACTCTAGTTATGCTAATAGCGTAATATTAGCTTGGTAAACAAAGTTTGCATTTGAAAACTTACATATTGATGAGCCAAGGAGGAGGGGTGCCATCCGGCATGCCAAGAGCCTCATTTAACTTCTGTGACAACATCCCCGTCACACTTCTCCCAATTTTACCTACGGAAAGTCCAAATCAAAATCTATAGAATATATATGTTAGACCAAGAACATTGCAGATTGTACTAAAGAAAAACATCTTAGATACGCATATGCAATGATCTTCTCATGTCAAATTCCTTTTGCCATAGTGCAAATCACCATGTGTTCAGTTTAGGCTTAGTATGATGCTTCAAGAAAGCATCATGGAGGACTTATAAAGATTGAAATAGAAAGGTATGATCAAAAGACTAAGAAGGAAAACCATAGGGAACCAAAGAGCGGTATATACCATACACAGTACCAACATACCTGATAATCAGTGTCCATTTTTCCCGTTTTCGGTTGCATCCTCATGTTGTTTTTGTTTCACTTCTTACTGTCCTCCTTTTCAGTGTGTACCTAGAACATAAACCCTAAAAGCAGCAAGCTTAGAGCAAATAAAGAATGAAACATGATGTGGTCGGATTTTGGCCTGCGGTACACGTCACTTCGATCTGGGAATAAGTGTCCGAATCCGGTCAGGTAGATCCGAGTAAGGTTGTCTGAATGCTGGTCGGGTTCTATTCTACAAGGATGGAGCACACGTGACACTAGCCGGAAGTGTCTCCGGCGAAGACCCTCCGACGCTCAAGTCAGAATTCGGGTAGGTGAACAGTAAGTAGTAATCAGCGTATTGGTAGATAAAAAATGTCTTACTCAATGAATAGTGTCGCCGTACTATTTATAATAATAAAAAATAGGTGGGCCGGACCAGAATTAGGTTGGCCCAATCCCGTTGCTGGTAACGGGCGTTCCCCATGACGCGCTGTGGGCGCGTGGGGTGCATTCCTTGCTCGAGGGGGGTGTCAAGGCATTGACCCCGAGGATGAAGTGTTGTCGACATCGATCATGTCATTTCATCGAGTCAAGGAGATGTGGTGAACTCTGGCCGAACAAGGCCGTCAAGAAAAAGACCATGGGCCTGATCGAGATAGGTCTGACACGCGGCAATAGGAGGATGGCGGCATGTGCTGAGCTGGATCCGACGTGTGAGCTGAGGAGGCGCGTACGTGGCCAAGGCAGATTTGGCCACATCAAAACAAGTGAAAGGGCTCAAATCTGAGGACGTATAAAAAGAATATAAGAAACATGGAAGTGCGAGGTAATATGCTTAAGAAAATTTCTACATAAGGACAAGGGGATAACTGAACAAATTAAGAACAATGTGATCATCTCCTGTATGCCTAAAGTCAAGCCCACTTTTTCTCTTTGCTTCAACTAGTTAAAGGTGTTTCTCAATGCCCTGCTCTCCCTACAAGCAATTTAAAAGCGGCTTAATTGCAAATTTCGTCTTGTAACTTTTGATGTTTGGCAATTTTAGTCCGGGTGAAACATCATTGCGTAATTTGGTCTTGTAATTAAAATTTTTTGGAATTATTGTCCTTTTTTTGTCGGAGTACCCTATTTTGATTTGAGTTTCGCACATGTTGGCGGAATTAGCTTTGTTGGATGGTTATTACGAAAAAATTTTAATTACAGGACTAAATTACGAAATGATGTTTGACCAGAACTAAAATTGCCAGACATCAAAAGTTACAGGACGAAATTTACAATTAAGCCTTTAGAAGCTGTCGAGATAAAGTTAATAGGCAATCAACACCAACTCAAAACATTAAATGAGGTAGCAAAGAAATTCATGGGATACATAACTGGCCTTTGTTCTGGAGGACCCAACAGGAAAACATGATAGAAACATTATTACAGGAAGCCACCTGAACTTAGAAAACATTAAGCTCCCGCTATGAAGTTTATGTACTTGGGCCTTTGCCAATACTGAAGATATTTCTGCTACCCAATAAATGCTTCGTCTTCAAAATTTCCACAGAATTCGATGAGTAGTACTTCAACATAAGATCAAGCACAAAACCTGATTCAAAAAAGGAATATGCCAATTAAACTAGTAACAGAAGCATGCACTCTAGCGAAGAGATGAACTCAGTTTAACTTTATTAGCTCTTATTTTCACATATATAAAATAATATATTTTCAAACAAACCATGTAAATAAGTTTTTTCCTTAGAAAAATCAAGAAAAAATAATTCATGACTTTTAAAATCTTAAAATTAAAAATATGGAATAAATATAGAAACAAATGGGCCCTTCGAAATTCTTGAATCTAAACTTTTTCCTATCCAAATTATCACTACAATAAAAGTAACAAAAAACATAACCTGAGACTATGGCAACTCAAGTCCTTGAGCAGAAAGGGAAACAGCATGACCAGTAACGAATGTGAGAGAGAAAACAAAACTGAAAATACTGAAAACGACGGAATCCTCTATGCATGCAATACACCTAAAGCCATACCCTTTCTTATGTTCACTCTCTTCGTTAGCTGATTGCAACTGGGACTACAAAAGACCCTGATCAAGAATCCCAAAGGAATTTTCAAGTAACAACATTTAAACTTAATGCAGAGAGAGATCCAAATAGACACACTCTTATAATAAACTAATCTTTGTTGCCAGCCATCTCGGAGCAATCTTATGCAACAAGAGCTTCCATAAAGTTATTTCCAAGATTTTTGCGCTTCCATAATCCCAGTAGCTATTTCGTGTACATTCTTGAGAGCACCTTACAATTTCAACCCCTGTAAGATCACTAAAGCATCAGGGGTTACTGTTGAGCATATTAACCATACAATTGTGCACATGTTTTGACCTTTTTAATACTTCCATTAAACTGACTTAAGCACTTTACACACAAAAACACAAACAAAGGTGCATAAATTGAAAGAAAATCAAAATTTCTCCTTACATTTCCCATGACTTTCTGGAGATTCTTGGTGTTGCTGGCGAAGAAATACATCAACCCAACATTTATTTACCTCACAGAGAAAAGCATGCGGTGAATGATAAAGGATATAAAATATGTATATGTGGATAATGTTCTAGAGCAGTAATAAGTTGTTGTTTATAGATAATGTCATTATCAAACTTCAATTCAATTTCAAATCTCAAAGAATGATTTCTGGAAAGAACTGTTGTAAGGTGCAAAAATGATCAGCCTGTTTTACCTTTCACTCAAACATTCTTCCATCTTTGGACATTTTGAACAAAGGCTTGCCCGCCTATATATATGTACTTTTTCATCGACATATATTCTTTTAATGGTCTAGTCGATGCTACACTTGGTGCACAGGTGCAGCAAAAATTTGACATGTGTCACTTTCAGTAAAATTAAAAAAAATTTGCTGCACTTGGGTGCAGTATCGACTGGACCTCATTTGACATTGCTATCCCAGTCAATATTACACATACATATACAAATATAAAAATATTTGTATGAAACATACACACAACACAGAAATACTTGAATCAATGAACTGAAACAGAGAGAAGATAGGCCCAAAGTAAGAAAAGAAAATTCGTACCTCATCCAGAAGTATCACACGTCACAGACTTTTTTACCCTTTTAACTTAAAAGGTGCTGCTTTTATCTTTTTAGCACAAAAATAAAGTGGTTTGCTGAAACAACCTATGTCTACTTTGGGAGAGTAGACTTCTAAATTTCTAGTACATGCAGAATTAGAAATTACGCAAGGACCTCAATATTTTAGAATAATGGCATAAAGAGACAAACTATACAAGCTTTTTTAAAATAAATACATAAAATTTTAATATAACATTAATATACGTTAGACATGCTCCTGGAGCACAAGTTGTATACAGGAGTACACTCCTAGATCAGGCCTCTAACGAGGCTCTAATACCAGAGCTACACAGTGCGCACGCTTGATTAGCAAAAGTAATCAAAATTTAAATTTGAAGGAATCGTTTATTTCGGAAGATAACGTAGGTTTGTCTATATAGACCTCCATTTCCACGCGTTTACTTCGCATCGGCCGTAAACCCTCAAAAACCCAGAGCCCCGGGTTAATGCTTATTTAATGCCTGCTATTTTGACCGACCAAATTGACCAGTTAAAAATAAACCTTTCTTAAATTGTTGCTTGCATTTACGTTGTTGCCCCCATATTGTGAAATTACTTATGTTGCCCTTATATTACTTCTAAGTCCAAACAAATCGATTTCACCAACCGCAGAGCTAAACTTCATCTTCTCCCCAAAATTTACAGATTTAGGGTTTTTTCTTTCATCAGAAAACTCCAAGAGCAAAATCTGCAGATCTAAACTTCATTTACCAACTCCAAGGGACAGGTTCCAAACTTCGTTTTCTTTCACAAAATCTGTAGATCTAGAATTTTATTATTTTGCACAACTCGAAGAGCAACAAAGCAGTGGAATTCAATAAAAGTAGACCCAATAGCTGCCGGCATAATTTGCGATAGCCAAGACGAGGAGAAAGATGGCGGTGATGATGGAGAGAGAGGCTAGGCAACAAATGTGCTTTGTGTTTTTTTTTGTGGCTTCTCTTTTTTTTTTTTAATACTCAGAGAGAGAGGTTACGCGCCAAACAAAATTGGGAAATGATTTTTTCTATTTTTTTGTTCTTTACTGTGTGGTTTTGTCTTTTTAATTGAGAAGAGATTTGGATCAAATTTGAGTCTTTATTTGTGCTATTTTTTTTATTATTTATCTTTTCTATTGGTGAATTTGTTTAGTTGTAAATTTTGTTTTATTTATTGTTTCTTCTATTTATTTCCATTTGGTGAAGTTCTTTTCTTTTTTTTCATTCTTTTTTTGATATTTTCAATTTGGTGAAGATGAAGAGAAGGAGGGGGGGCACCTATTAGGATATTTCGGATAAAAATATGGCCAAGGACATACAAGTAATTACGGCAACAAAAACACACCAAAATTAATTGAGAATCTAGGTTTTAACCTTTCATAAAAAGGTGAAGTAAACATATGGTGTAAATTAGATAACCTTGTCTAAACTAAATTTTAAACCACCTACAATCTAACCATACGTTGTCCAAACTGTTGAAGTAAACGACTCCAAAAGGAAATGATAGAACACTTTTCTGTTCTTTTACAAAGCTGAAAATTTACCAATGAAAATAAAAATTGAAAATGAGAACTTGGTTGATTCTCAATAGAATGTCGAGAGTAATGTTTTCTTTGATGTCTTCTTCATTTGAGGATGCCTCCTTTTATAGGAAAATTTTGGACTCTAGTGGCTTCTTTCAATTTGGTTGAATAAAAGGTGGGGGGAGCCACGATCCAGATTCCTTTGTCCTTTCATGGTGAAGTTTGCAGATGCTTTTAGTTTTGGCATCGTTTTCAGCATTTGTTGTGCTGGAGTCTACTGATCCTTTTAATGGTAGTGATTTCTCCTTGTTGTCAACATTCTCTTTTGAACGGATCCACCATGCTTTTGTCTTTGTATTGCTCCATCTTATTTTCAACATTGTGTCAAATGGGGAATCCAATGTGTTTCAATAATCACTACCATCCATGTCTTGGTTAGCACTAGATGCTAGTTCAAATTCATATCAGCCCCAATACTCATCAAATTTTTTAGTTACCATATTTGGGACATCAACCTGAAGAGTGATTCTATCAACTAAAAACTTTTTAACTTCTTTGAGATGTTCTTCAGACAGAGTGAACAATGTGGTCTTGAATAATCTTCTTGTGTCCGTAACAAAGCTTGATTTTGGATTGATTTCCTTACCAAGAACATCTTCAAATTCTAGTTGAATACGTGAACAAATATCAACTAATTTGACCCAAGACCAAATAAGAATTTCTTCTTTACTTTGCTTCTCCAGGATATGTTTATTCTTCAAGTTCATTTTGATATTGGTATTTTTCCAAAGTCCAAACTTGATATGGTTGGAAAAACTTTTCTTTTTCTTTCCATCCAATAGAGCTTATAATTTTGAACGTAAGAGAGAGTCTCTTATATTCTTCAGGAATTTCATAGATCATATGTTCGATCACGGCAGGGAACTCCCAAATTTTCTTAGGATCCATTGGATTAAATGTAATATGACAAACTAATCCCCATTCAATGGTTTCAAGTGATAAGGAATATAATTGCATATCATAATTAATTCCCTTAATATGATATTTTTGAAATTACTATGTTAAAAAAGCTTCATTTTCAAGAATTGGTTTAATCCTTGATTCATACATTATGCCATTGATTTTTTCAAAGCCTTCTTTTGGCAATTTTTGTTTAGCTTCTTTAAAAGTGCAATTCTTCCTAACCTATCAAAACAAGAGTTGCGTACCTCAATTTCTAAGGTTTCCATGAGTCTCCTAATTTGGGAAACAAGTGCATAATAATAAGTTTCATTTTCAAAGTTCATGTTTAAAACTATATTTCTTGTATATTGTTGCATGAGCGAAATTTTGTGACAAGACTTTTTTAGTTCTTGTGATAATTATGTCATAGCTCTCCTAAAATTAGCTCTTTTCTCATTATATGGGTTTTCCATACTTAGGCTCATAAAATACCATAAAGATTCCAGGGTTATAGAAATCTTTTGGCTCTTCAATTTTTTTAGGAGCTGGGTTATTAATAGTATTTACATAACTGTAAGGGGTAAACCAAGATTGGTTATCAGGGACATACCAATTTTGATAGTTTGAAGGATAACAATATTGGTTAGTTGGCATCATATTTGGTCCTCCTCTTGGTGTAGAGTTTCTTACTCTTCTTGAGTTAAAGGCAATAGATTTTTTCCTTGATTCTATAATAATGCAAAAATATGTATTTGATTAATATCCATTTTGGTGTCTACTAAAATAATCTGTAAGAACATTTTTATCTGAATTAATATGAACAACTTCAAAAAAAAATTGAGAAATATAATTTGTCCAACTCACTCTTCTGGGGTTATTCTCAACCTTCTTCCTTTTTAGAAAATCTCAGACAGCTTTATTATAAGTTCTAATTAAGAGCTTGACTAGTGCTAAGCATATCTGAAATCTCTTAATACCCATGTTTATGGCTAAAAGTTCTTTATCAAATATAATATAATTCAACTCGCTAGGTTTAAATTTATTAGAATTGTATCCACAATTTAACTCATATGAACATTTTCGTTCTTTTAGTATTTGTAGTAAATCACCTTCTTTTCAATATCCTTTTGGGATATATTCACAACCTTAAGTACCACTTCCCAAAACATATATGAAGCATTTATTTCTAAAATCAGTTAATCTGTTTCTTTTGGGAAATAGGCTTTCAAATTTGGTTTCGAGAAACATTTTGTTTCTTGCAATCTTTTTGTATCTATCTAGGACCAATCAATTTTAATATTGATATTTTTCTGAGCATTTTTTAGTTTTTCTAAAATTGATTTTTCCCATTTAAAAAGATTCTTAACAACTTGTCTGTCATAATTAAGCAAACCTAAAAGACTTTGTAACTCTTTTAATGTTTCCAGTTTCCCTGGGAATTCTTTTTAATAGTAATATGAGGTTGAAGAACTATTTCTATAGAACTTAGGATTATTCCCAAGTAATCTATTTTACTTTTTTCTCCAATTTTATCTTACTCGGACTTAGAATTATCCCATTATCTTTAAATTTTTTGCAAACAATTTCTAGATGTTGCTTATGTTCTTCGAGCATTTTTGAGAAAATAAGAACATCATCAATATAGACTAAACAGAAGTTTTTAAGGTCCTTAAAGATTCCATCCATCCATCCATCCATCCATCCATCTTTGGAATATTTTTGGAGCATTACATATTCCAAATGGTAATACCGTCCACTGGTAATGGCTATAAAGAGCTGAGAAAGCAGTTAATGGTTCGATTCCTCCATTAATTTAAATTGCCAAAATCTTGTCTTACAATCAAATTTACTAAATATTTTGGCTCCTCTAGTTTGGTTAACTAGAACATCTTTCCTTGGGACTAACCATCAGACTCTATGTTTTCATTTAACTTTTTTATAGTTTATTACCATTTTTTTTTCTGTTTTTATTTCATCGTGTTTTATTACTAAGAAAGCTGGACTAGAATGAGTACTCCTAGTTTCTTCTATCAATCCATTTTCTAATAATTATTTTATCTACTTTTCACACTCATCTATATCTTGTTTAGTATAGATCATAGGTTTACCTTAACAATTTTTTCATTATCTTTCAGTTTTAACTCACAATACCTATGAGATTTTTCTCATATTAACAATGGATTTTCCGAGAAGTTAGGATTTAATGCTTTATAAATCCAATGTGATTTTCTAACTTGTTTATTTCTACTGGCTCTAAATCTAGAATTGGGGTTGTTTCACCACGATTGACTAGCGCAAATCCTTTATTGCAAATAAAGGAATGAGATTGTTGCCGTGGAATTGAATAAGATTTTTTCTTATCCATGAGTAAAAAATTTTCATTTGACATACTTATTGGAAAGTATTGGGACAAAAAATTATTTCCTAAAATTAGGGAGAATTGCAGGCGACCCCCTGTAATACGTTTAATGAACGCGAATAACCCTGTGATAAAAACTTCTCATAAAAAACCTTATCGAATTTCTGATTAACATAGAACACCCTAGTGTGTATCGCATGCTTATAATGCAGATTAGATAGTGTTTTGATAATGTGAAATTACACTTGTACCCTTTTATTAAAAAAAAAAAAAAAAAAGATCCCCTCCACCTAATCCCAACAACCGACTCCTCCACCCCCAACCCCAGCAACCACTGCCCCCCACCCTACCCCATGTCCCCACCGCCACTCTTCTTCTTCTTCTTGCTTCCTCTGCCTCCTTCATACCTCCTTCCTCAACAATATATATATATATATATATATTAGAAATAGAAATTGAGTGCCCCTATTTGTTTTTGGGCTCAAAAACTTTTGTTTTTGGGAGAATCCTCCACCGGGTCTTAGATGTTTCGATTGAGCCGTCGAGGCCTCCTAACAAAAAAAATCGAATGGAGGATTTATGAAGAATCTGTAAGCAAATCTCCCCAATATGTAAGGCAAATGGGGGTTAATTTTTCAATAGATTAATTGTCCTTTCCTTGGCTAAAAAATCATGTGGAGCTTTCCTTTAGCAAATTCTTGTAACACAGGCTCTCTTTTGGATCCCTTATTTCAAATCTGCTTCGCCCCTCCGCCTTTGTGTTGGCAGGTTTGGTAGTGGTGGGACTTGTTATGGGGAAGGTATGCTAGCAAAATTGAATAGAATAGAGTAGTTGGTTGCTAAAATTAAATTGGGATTTTCGTTTAGGATGTCAAGAGTAACAAATGGCGCAAAGATGGTGAATGTCATAGGTGGTCAACGGCAATTGGTGGTGATAGAAGGCATCTGGTGGTGGCTCGTTGTTGTTGTTACAATTTTTAGATATTTTCACTACTAGAAAACATGGTTTTGGCCACGAATTTTGGCCAAAAAATAAGGCTACGGATTTGGCCACAAAAAAATTTCGTGGCCAAATATGGCGTGGCTAAAACTGGTCACGGACTTTGGCCACAGATTATTCTTCTTCTTGGCCACAGAAACAAAATTAAAATTTTTATTAGCTTGGCCACGGATTTATCTGTGGCCAATAATAAAAAAAAATTAAAATTTTTATTAGCTTGGCCAGGGATTTATCCGTGGCCATATTTTTTATTTTTTAAAATAAATAAAAATATGGCCACGGATAAATCCATGGCCAAAAATAAAAAAAAATTAAAAATTTTATTAGTTTGGCCACGAATATATCCGTGGCCATATTTTGGATTTTTAAAAAATATATAAAAATATGGCCACGGATAAATCCATGGCCAATAATAAATAAAAATAAAAATTTTATTGGATTGGCTACGGATTTATCCGTGGCCTTCTTTTCGATTTTATAAAATAAATTAAATATGGCCACAGATTTAATAAAAAAAAATAAAAACTTCATTAGTTTGGCCACAGATTTATCCGTGGCCATATTTTTTATTTTTTTAAATAATCAAAATAGCGACGGAAAAATCCATCGCTATCTGTACAAAATTTTTCACTATTTAATTTGTTTTAATACACCCCAAAACCTGTATTTTGTTTTTTCAAAATTCAAAATACCAACAAACCTAAATACTAACAAACTGTATATCAATGTAATACTAATAATCCGTATAGCATATATATAATTAATAATTAATATTATTCTATTAGTTTAATACATGAATTCATATAAAATAATTCATACAATAACATATATATATAATTTTTTAAAGATCAAATGTCGGAACATCATCGTCTCCATCATCGTCGTCATCGTCATCATCGTCGCCTTCATTTTCATCCCGAGTAATAGGAGCAGACGAAGTAGAGCCCTTCTTACGCTGTGGAGCTAATCGACGCGTGAGTTTTTTTCGGTTGGCCGCCATTAGAGACACGGTTTTCTGAAGGCTGGAGATCTCTCGACTGTGCTTTTCTTCCCTCTCGGCCATCTTCTGATTGTGTTTCTCCTCTAAATCGCTCATCTTTTGTGTGAGCTCCTCTGTCTTGGGGTCAACCCAAGTATTTAAGTCAGTCCATGAGCCAGAGGACTCAACTGTCACGGTAGAGGGTCCACCGGCAACCCCATACCAACGACCCTTCTTTGGACAGCCGACTTTCTGCTTCCAAATGTAAAACGTATATATATTTTTAATAAAGTATATATATATATATTTTAATAAGTATATATATCTAATAAATACACTTTTGAATGTTACCTCCAACTTGTCGGGCTGCTGAATAGGTTCGCTCTATGCATTCTCGGCGGCTCGAGAACAGGCTTTGTCATAATTTGCTCTGAAGCTCTCCTGCAAAAAATAACATACATAATTGTTATAAAAGCATTTTTGGTAATAATAAGTGACGATAAAAATTAATAGAAAACCACCAAAGTAGTCTTTGCTCACTCATCGACATAATGCTCAGTTCCATCCTCATCAATTGAATAATGGTGAGCCTCAAATGTTTCATCTACTGTAGGTCGATGTCCATATTTCTCTGTCTGCAATAAAAATGAAGTAAAATACAAGGACAGTAATGAGATAAAATCGTAAAAATCAACACTACTTCAATTAATTAAATAAATTACAGGAAAAAGTAATTACTTACCAAATGCTCTTGTCACCTTAGATGAGATCTGGCTCCTCCCTTATGGCCAGGGAATCCCCTTCCGTCACATGTCGATGCTCGATTTGCCCTATTCTGCTCGCGTATCCTTTGAAACTCTGGGCTGTCTCATAGGACCCGTAAAGCATCCGAAGATTCCTCACCTATCCAATTGGGCCTGCGGTTGTCCCTACGAGATTTAGCCAATCTATTTTTCAAAATTTTCGAACCCTTATGCTCGAAGTTCTTCCAAACTCGGCTCGAATAATCAGGCCGCCACAAGAATTTTCTCTTAAAAAAAATAAGTAAAAAAAATCATATACGAACAAATTGTAATAATAGTCAAATTTCGTTTAAGTAAAGTAAATAGACATACCTTAAACTGGGCAAACCACATCTCACGAACATCTAGGGGGATCTTTTTCCAAGTAGGCCACGGTCGCTTGAAACCATTCTCAAGTATCCGCCCGATCTCCTCGACACATTTCTCCTCAAGATCAAACCTATTGTACAAGTGAAAAAATAATATTATACATTACAATGCACATAAAATATATAGAATATATATCTATTTATTGATAAGAAGCAAACTTATATAAATCAATTCACTTACTCTTAAACGGATGTTGAGATTGGTCGGTGGAGGCATATGCCGATTAGACCCTGAGTCCGATACTTTCTCTTTGTCTTTTTTCGATCTCCCGGCCATCTATTTCAGAATTCTCAGCAAATAATCAACAAACTTAATAAATTGTTAACAAACTACACAACAATAGATCACACATCAATTATGAATAAATACAAAATAATAATTCACAAGCATCAACTATATAATAACATTTCACAGAAGAATTCATGACAATGAATCGAAACCATCAACTACACCAACCATTAAAATAAAAATCCTATTCATCATCTTAATTCTCTTCATCTTCATCTTCATCATCATCGTCGTATTCAATTGCATCATCCCTTTCGTCGTCATCATCATCAAGTTCCTCATCAAATTCATCCTCCTCGTCATCGTCATACTCGTTCGCTTCCTCTCGTATCTCATTATCTTCAAGTTCATTATGAAATGCATTATTGTCAAAAATCACCTCTTCTAGTGGACAACACATTTTTTTACTATTTAAACCTACAAGAACAACAAAATTCAACCCAAAATAAATATTCATAAAAATCTAAGCAAACACATTCATAACAATCCATAATCCAATCAAACGTGTTCAAAACAATCCATAGTCCAAACTTATTCAAAACAATCCATAATCCCAACTTATTCACAACAATCAATTGAATAAACTTATTCATAACAATCCATAATCCAAACAAATTTGGGCATAACAATTCATAATCCAAATAACTTTGTTCATAACAATACATAATCCAAATAACATTGTTCACAACAATACATAATTCAAATATTTTTATAAATTTGTTCATAACAATTCATAATCCAATCATAAAATTCATACCTTGCTTAAACTTCACCACCTCAAATTACGTTTATGCTATCAACCTACAAATAATCCCACAATAACAACACAACAAATAAAATTAAAATTACAACTCAACTGAAAAAATAATTACTAGCCAAAAATAACAATAACGTACGTGCGTGTCGTGTCTTTGAGAGGCGTGGGGCGGAAGATGATGGGCTGCTGCGGGTGCGGGGGCTGCTGGGGTTGGGGGGAGGGGTTGCTGTGGGTGGGGAGAGGGGCTGTTGGGGGAGGGGGGTTGCTGGGGGTGGGGGTGCTGCTGGGGGTAGGGGGAGGGGTTGTTGGGGGTAGGAAGAGGGGCTGTTGTGGGTGGGAGGAGGGGCTGTTGGGGGTGGGTCGCATGTTGGGGGTGGGGGGAACACTGGCTGGGGGTGGGGGGAGGGGGGAACGGCAGCTGGAGGGTTGGCCACCGGCAGGGGAGGGGGGAGGGGGACCCGCAATCGGGAGGGGAGAGGAGGGACCCACGATTGGGAGAGGGGGTCTTGCGATCGAGGGAGGGGGTAGCGACTGTGGGAGCCGGTGGGGACACCGCCGTCGACGATTGGGGGGGGCACCAAGGAGGGTGGCGGCGTTCGGGGGGGGGGGGGGGGAAAGAAGGGTTAGGGTACCTGCTGGGGGAGGGAGAATTCGTGGATCTGAAAAGCAAAAAAAAAAAAAAAAAGGCTAAGTGTTGTTTATATACGAACACTTAGTCACGGATTTCTTAGGCTTGATCACAGATAAATCCGTGGCCACTTAAAATTTAAAAAAAAAACTATTTGATTCTTGGTCACGGATAAATCCGTGGTCAATTTAAAATTAAAAAAAAATTATTTATTGGCCACAGATAAATCCGTGTCCAATATGTATTTTTTCTAAAAAAATTAATTTTATTTCTTGGCCGCAAATAAATTCGTGGCCACTATGCATTTAAAATAAAAAAATAAAAAATTTATTTCTTGGCCACGAATTTATCCGTGGCCAAGTCCAACTTTTTTTTAAAAAAAAATTAATTTATTATTGTGCCACGGATTTATCCGTGGCTAAGAGTCAAAACTTGTAGTTGACTTTCTTCGAATCGTGCGTTTTCGTTAATTAGGTTAGACGGAACTGTACAATTGGAGCAATACAACTTCAACACTAATCAATTTGCTCTAAAGTCTATTTTTTAAATAATTCCTACATCAGTTAATTGGCGTTAACGTACATTGACACTGGAGTATGAAGTCATTCGTATATATCACTGAAGGAGAAAAACGTATTCTTATTGATCAAACTGCAATTTTCAACGCATAAGAAGGGAAAATATAAGAACCGTGACGAAAATTTGATGATTTTGAAATGGCTCAAACCTTTTAATGCCCCGTAATGTAGGGTCGCGTGATTTAAGCGTGCCATTTAAAATTAAAAAAAATTATTTATTGGCCGTAGATAAATCTGTGGCCAATATGCATTTTTTAAAAAAATTAATTTATTTCTTGGCCACGAATTTATCCGTGGCCAAGTCCAACATTTTTTAAAAAAAATTAAATTTATTATTGGGCCACGGATCAAGAGTCAAAACTTGTAGTTAACTTTCCCGAATCGTGCGTTTTCAATAATTAGGTTAGACGGAACCGTACGATTAGAGCAATACAACTTCAACACTAATCAATCTGCTCTAAAGTCCATTTTTTTGATAATTTCTACGTAAGTTAATTCATGTTAGCGTACATTGACACCGGAGTATGAAGTCATTCGTATATATCACTGAAGGAGAAAAACATATTCTCGTTGATTAAACTGCAATTTTCAACGCATAAGAAGGAAAAATATAAGAAAAGTGACGAAAATTTGACGATTTTGGAATAGCTCAAACCTTTTAATGTCCCGTAATGTCGGGCCGCGTGATTTAAGCGAGCCATTTAAAATTTAAAAAGATTTATTTATTGGCCACAGATAAATCCATGGCCAATATGCATTTTTAGAAAAAAATTAATTTTATTTCTTTGTCACGGATAAATCCGTGTCCACTATGCATTTAAAATAAAAAAAATAATAAATTTATTTCTTGGCCACGGATTTATCCAGGCCAAGTCGAACTTTTTTAAAAAAGAAATTTAATTATTATTTTGTGGCCAAAAGTCAAAACTTGTAGTTGACTTTTTCGGAATTGTGCGTTTTCATTAATTACGTTAGACGGAACCGTACGATTGGAGCAATACAACTTCAACACTAATTAATTTGCTCTAAAGTCCATTTTTGGATAATTCCTACATAAGTTAATTGACGTTATCATACATTGACACTGGTGTACGAAGTCATTCGTATATTTCACTAAAGGAGAAAAACATATTCTCGTTGATCAAACTGCAATTTTCAACGTATAAGAAGGGAAAATATAAGAACCGTGACGAAAATTTGACGATTTTCGAATGGCTCAAACCTTTTCATGCCCCGTAATGTCGGGCCGCGCGATTTAAGCGAGCCATTTAAAATTAAAAAAAATTATTTATTGGCCACGGATAAATCCGTGGCCAATATGCATTTTTTTTTTAAAAATTAATTTTATTTCAACTTTTTTTAAAAAATTTTAAATTTATTATTGTCTAAAATGTAAATTTAAAATAATTTTTTTTTAATTTAAATCCGTGGCCAAAAATATTTATATTTTTTTAAAAAAAATGTATATAGCCACGGAATTTTGTGTATTTAGCCACGGAAAAATCCGTGGCCATTTCCGTAGCTATTGGCAACTAACTTCGTCCGTGGCTAAAAATCCATGGCTAAATTGCTATTTTCTGGTAGTGTTTTGTATATATATTTTGTATTTATAATATACATATTTATATATTTTATATATTAATTTAGAAAGTTGATTAGTTTATTTAAATATAAAAGGAGGGTAAAATAGTCCATTCATGTTCATTTGACTAAAAATCAATCCTAGGGGACGGTGAGCAAATTTAGTGGAACACGAGATTTTTTAATTGGTATATTTTCTCTTTTTTTTTGTCTTTTCAGATAACACGTAGTAGTAAAATGCTATTGACTCTCTAAAATTATGTCTCCATGCTTTTGACGAAAACATACTAATTTAGGAATCCTGAAGGTCTTTTACCTTCAGTAGTCATCACCATAAATGGAATATCCTTGGTTTTATATTCCATAAGACTTGTGGTATTATTAGCATTCCTAGAGGCAATTGGATTTTCCATCCTTTGCCACAATTCATTAGGTATTACATTTGGCTGACATACTGAAAATGTTACTCTTGTATCTATAAGAGTATGTATACTATATGGTTTATAGCCTAAGAATTCAGAAGTAATTTCATTATGACAATACCTTCTCTTATTTGGATTATAAGAAAAGAGAATTATTTCAGATTAAAATCTATTTGTTCACCTAATTGATTTTTGTTCTTCAAGCCTCCTGCTACTAGGTAGAACAAGAAATTAGATAGTTTTTATCCCTATAGGCTCTTTTTCTGTAGAACTGCTTGCTTCTTCTTTAAACTTATAGCTAAATGATTTCCTACTTGCATCAATTATATTGTTTTTTAGAATTTTGTTCAATGAAATTTTTAAATGACCAATCTTTCAGTAGACTTAGATTTTTTCAATTTATGAGTTTTGGTTGGATTTCTGTATCAAAAGGTTTTGGTTCACGAAGTACAATTATATTTGAGCCAATACTTGTGGTTTTTACAAAAGCATCAATCGCAAGCTGGTGTACAACCTTCCATGAAATCCTTAAATCATTAATGAATACCTCCAATCTTGATGTTCTGTATTTGAATTCTCAAGACTATGTGTGACACCTCCCTCGCTAAGATCATCCTATACGAGTAGGGCTCACTTAACGGTCTTGTTGAGTACCAATTTTTTCAATCGGTGCGCAATACTTACAACTTATTCAGTACTACCCAATAATAAAATCGAGAGAAAACAAAAACACAATTAACTTAAATAGAACTGTAAGTTACAACTATCCAAGTACAATACTTTAACTAGTGATTTTCTATTTTCTATTAAATAAGACAGTCTACTATACAGGATAAACAACGATGTGCTAATGATTGGTAACGCCCCAATCACCTTAACCGAGTCCCCTCAACCTATTTTTCTGAAACTGAGGCAATAAACAGAAAGAACTTAGGGTGGTAAGTCCAAATGACATAGTGAGGCGGGAAATATACATATAGATATATAAACTGAAAATAAGAGTTATAAACCAACAAAATAATGAATCATAAAAAAAAGGTATGTATACACAAACTTGAACAAGACGGATAGTGAGCCACGAACGGAATCTCCAACCTTATGACTACCCAAAACAGATAAACATATCATAAAATCCTTATGTCTCTCCTTTATTGCAAGGAGCGACCTTGACAACGGTAAACGGTAGGTGTATCACGTGCCCATTCAATACACCGAGTCAATCCCTACTACAATTAACCTCCAACTGTATGTAGGAATCAGATCCAACAGAATGGTATCACGTATGAAGGTTCTATCGACGGTCCGTTCCGCCCGATATTTCTTGCTCACATGTACCTGGGCCCAACTTCCCAAGGGCGTACCAAGGGTATCAATAGATCTTATCAAGATAGAGTGGCTCACAAACATTCAATAAAATAATTGCTTGTTTCCAACACCAGGGATACATAAAACATAATAAAAACATGATATCTCAAGGGTGTCAATAAATCATTTTTAAAACTAATATAACTGGCAATATCAGACATGGAATACTTTTCGGGTATAACTTGACTTATAATTTAGAAAAATATTTTGTCTAAACATAGAGAGTAAGATATAATTTGAAAAGATTCGGATAGCATGAATTAGACAGGGTAGGCTGTGGCGACCCGGTAAACCGCATTCTTTTATATTTGGAATTATGAAGTATTTTTACTATTTTATGAGAATTTTTTTTTATAAATGTGCATTGCATTACATGCATTTTTAGAAAATATGCTTTAAACCTATGAATTTCTCATTAATGCTTTGAAAAATTATTATCTCTTAATTTTCCCCAAGAATCTAAACTATTGGTGTTATTTTCTTGTTAGTATTACTGTTTCCATATCATGAAATTTCATTTTATATTTCTCCCTATTTTCAAAAATAATGGGAATAATTATTTCATATTAGAAAATATGCATTTACTAGAATAAATTAATTAAAACAGTTTTTGAAAATAAATTTATGTATTTATATATATGGATAAAAATGAAAATGTATAAAAAAATTAGATAAATATGTCTTCCATTATTTTAATTACCCATTTATGTCATTTTCATTAAAAATGTAGTAAAAAGGAAGGCTACTTGTAAGTTTCACCTCTTAGTATTGTAATTAGTAAATGTGTATTAATCTTTGCCATCAAAATATAGTTTTATATTTTTCTATCTCTCCTAAAATTATATATTTATATATAAATATAAATATAGGAAAATAATTTTCCTAAAATCATCAAGTTTCCTAATTATTTTCTTATTTATAAGAATTTAGCAATTTACTTTCTCTACAAATTATATTTTCAAACATGTATTTTATTCTTTAAATAATTAATAATTACATACCCTAGACTATTATTTCTTGGAAAGTATATTTTTCAAAATTAGAATTTAATTTCTTTAATTTTTGAATTTTGCTCAGATAAATCATAAAATACACAATTTTCAATTATGCATATATATAATTTCGAAAATTCATCTATTAAATACTTATGAGTTTTCAAAAATAATATAAATAATTATTCTAGACTTTTATGCATGGATAAGATGCAATTTTGAATAAATTACACGATTTTCCAAATTTTAGGCGAATTTGACATTCAAACACAATTTTCAAAATTCTATGTCCTAAAGTGCAATTTTTGAAAATATAACTAAAAATTTTTTAATTTCTGCGAAATATATATAATTTCAGATTTATAAATATTAAATTTCATAATTTTGGAATTTTGCTAAATTAATTATGAATTTTTGGATTTTATACCCTAAAACCCTAATTTTCGGTTTTTACAAAAATAAATAAATAAAAATTGGAATTTTTAATTAAATAAAGATATGATTTCAAATTTTATAAGATTAGATAAGATTATGATAATATTTGGATAGGATTAGATAAGATTTGGGTAGGATTAGATAAGATTAGATTAGATAAGATATGATAAGATAATAATAATTAGAAAGTGACTTAAAGTATATAATAATTTTATTTCTTGCCCTAAACTCTATAAAAAGGGGGGCATTATCTTAATTGTCCACACACACAACACAAAATCCTGCCTATAAGACCCACACCCGCAAAATCTTGCATTTTTAATATATATATCACATAATATTATTAGTATACCTTTCTATATACATATATATATAATTAACCCTCTTCTAAACATATATATATATATACATATTAACCTTTCTATATATCTATATATACACTCCACACTTTATACTTATAAAGAAGAAAGTACCCCTTTGAAAGGTAGGAGTATTGTTTAATTTAACTTCATGAGTAGAATAGGAATTTAAGTATATGATAAGTCTTAAAGATTTTATGCTTCTATTTCCATTGTAGAATTATGTGAAATTATGTGTCTACGTGCACCTATTAAAACACACACCCATCTTATGGGGTTGAATGATATTTCGACTTAACCGTCGTGTTGATTATTCTTTACAGAACTATTTCTAGACAGAAATGAGATAGTGTATCAGAGTGGCGCAGCGGAAGCATTTAGAAGCCATTTACGCAATAAAGTTACTTTTGTATTTCTTTTGAAAATTGTAACTTTTGTATTTTGTACAAATTTTATGTGAAAATAATTATTTATACAACTATGAAAATATTACCATTGCGCGTTTCAGTCCAACATATTTTAATAAAATATTAAGGGTATGTTTTTTGGGTCGTTACATAGGCCATACGAATAATATTTATAACATATAGTTCAATGCCCTAGCAAGGAAGGTAAATGGCACTCACCTTAAGAGATTATTGTCTCACCAAGTTTATGAATTAGGTAGACTATGTCAACCTGGTAATCTCCTTTTCAAGAGTATTCTATGGAATTAAGGGGATGTATAAGGGGCTAATATGTATATATGTATGTAAAAGGAAGGGTTCATGTGTGTATATATATAGGTAGGAGATATTCTATAAATATGGAGTGTTTTGTATGTTGAAAGCAAGGTTAGTTTAGGTGGGTGTGTCTTATGCGGGATCTAGTGTGTGTTGTGTGATGAAAATGGGGTGCCAAGCTCCCCTATTTATAGCAATTGTTGCAAAAAATAGGATTATTGTATACTTTAAGTCATTTTCTAATTATTATTATCTTATCCAAATCTTATCATAATCTTATCTAATCTTATCCAATCTTATCGTAATCTTATCCATCGAACCTTATCCAATCTTATCATAATCTTATCCAAACTTATCATAATCTTATCTAATCTTATCCAATCTTATCATAATCTTATCTAGTCTTATCAAATCTTATCCAATCTTATCATAATTTTATCTAATTTTATCCAACTTTATCATAATCTTGTCTAAGATTTTATCTAGAACAAGCATTTAATGAAAATGATATTTTTCCTATCTTGAATATCCTATATTATACAAAAATGATCCTATTATATACAATATAAATATAAATTTGAAAATTCTCTCTCTCTCTCTCTCTCTCTCTCTCTATATATATATATATATATATATATTCATAGCTATATTTTTGAAATATACATACTTATACATATGGCTTTTAAATAAAATATTAAGTTGTAATTCTTGAAAATACTAGGAAGTATCGTGTCATTATAGATCTGTATATATAATTTCAATGTATAAAATCGGGATGTCACACTATGGTATTTTGAATACCTTTGTCTATGGAAACAAAATAATTTGATTTTAATCTGAACATTATTTCTCCAAAGACCAAATTAGATTGAATTCCTCCTATCAGTGATTGGATAGGATCCTGAAACCTTTTTTCTTGAACAATACAAAGAATTGGATAATCAATTCCCAGTCCAAATAAAGGGGTAATATTTATTTGTCTTATTCCAATATGGATGAATCTGACTTTAGGATATTTTTCCTTAAGTCTCTTGATTTTATTTTTTGTTAAATATTTAGATTTCTATTTGACCATTTGATATAGCCCTAGCTTTAGTAATTCCTTCATGCATCTCAAAATGTGTTGTTTGCCATGGTTTAAACTTAGACTTTTTATATAAATCCTCAACTTTCAAGTGTTTATATTTTCTAGTTTAATACCTAGGTTAATTCTTCTTTTATCACATTGCCAAGCCTGACATGGCTTAGTTCTTCAATTGGGACAAACTCGAAATTCGCTTCTTGAGTTTCAGTGTCCATGATGAACCCTAATTCCTTTTCTTCTTCTTCTTCTTCAAAGGATATAAACTCGATTTCGTAGATAATATTATCTTCTTTTGATATTTTGTTCCCTAAACATATTTCTAATTCATTTTTTTCTAAAAATTTTATGACTTTAGAATATCTTCTAGGACATTCTGGAGCTATGTGCCCTTTTTCATTGCAAAAATAGCAAGTGCATGTTTTCTTAAACTTGGTAGATTTCCTTTTGCTACTCTTTCTAGCATATCTCTTAATTGAGAAAAAGTTTGCTTTATTCTTATCATTCTTCCATTTTTTAAACCTAAATTGCATATGTTTCTTTTTATATGGTGTACTAGTTGTACATCCAACTTCTCAAATCTCTTGAAGGACTTTATCACAACATTTCTGACCTTCAACAGTTTTAGATAATTGTGTTTTAACTTGTTTTTGAGCTTTTCTTTGCAAACCATGTTCATTACTATTTTATAACAAAATGAAATTGTGCTTCCTAAAGTATCTTTAGCTTGTGACTTTTCAAGAAACTTCGAGTATTGTTTTTCACATAATTCATCCCATGGAGGTAGGAGTTTATGGAAAATCAAGCCAGTGGCCATATCACTAGCTTTAAGCATCCCAAAGTGTTTTTGATAAAGTTTGACAAAGTCTATGTATTTATAGATAGTGCACAACTTCATCTTAGTTAAAGCATATTTAACTTCTTTAAAATGGGTATCGGAATTTTTTATTCCATCAAATTATTCTTTTATTAATGTAGCAAAATCTTGTAAAACTGTTCTTCAATCTGATTTTTGTAATAACTATATTTTTTCTAATTAGCCTTCTTCAGATCTTCCATGCCCTTAGCCACTGTAGCATATCTCATTGGATAGCTCCCACAATATAATCTAAAAAGTTTTCTTTAAACCAGGTCCCTTCATAGTTGTCTACTACAAAGGTTAAAGATTATGCCAATTCATTTATGATTTTTTTCATAATCTTTTGGATGGCTATCTTTAAAATCTAAGTAAGTTCCATAAGAAGCAATGCTATTTTTATATAATTATTCTTTGTTAGAGAAGCACTAGGCATATTTCCTCTTTAACATTCATTTCTTCTATATTTGAAAATTCTTCTTCAAATATAGGTTTCTTTTCTGGATTAGAATCAAAAGCCTTGTATATTTCATTGTCATCATCCTTTTTTGACAATTATTTTCTTCAGAATCAGAATTCACAACACTTATTTCGTAAAATTCTTCAATTTTTGAAATCTCGTCATCAGTGTCTATGTTTTAGCCATATTCAGATTCTTGAAAAATATTTTCATATTCCTCCTCATATAAGGATTGTATTTGATATAGATACTTGTTTCTTTCATCCACACTATCAGTTTCCTTATATCTTTCTCTCCAATGTTCAACAATTTCTTTATAGGCTAAAATATTTTCATGTCTTTTTTCCTTTGCAATATATATTGTTAAGATGTGCTTTTGAAATTTTTTAACTCCTTTGAACATTGTTGTTTTAGCTTCCATAGGAGTTTTTCTTTTTTTTCTCAAGAATATTGTTTTTTGTTTCATGTAGTTAGTTCTTTTTTGACCAATTCTTCTAGTTTTTTTTTTTTCAGGTAGATCAATATTTTCAACTTTTATCTCTTTTTTGTAGATCAGTTTGAATATTGCTTGTCAAAATATATATATATATATATATATATACACACACATATATTACCAATTATATCTACTATATAATTTAATATTCTAGCCATATTATAACTGCTAATGTCTTCTTCTTTTATATGCATAATATGTCTATAGTTTCTCTTCTTTTCAGTCTCTCCTACACCAACCATCTTAGGAGTTTCAGTTTCAATTTTTAAGTGTTTATGCATGAAGGACTTCACCTTCTAGCTCAGATCTAGTCTTACTATGCCTAATTAAAGCGATAATAAACTAAGTGCAAGACCTGACCTTCAACACTAGAAGTGATCTCTTGGCTTAAAAATTATTATAGAACGTAAGTGGTCTAAATAAAAAATATCCAAGATATAGGGCTATAGACTAATTATCACAAAACAAGAAAAAATAATATAAAATTCAAAACTAACTTACTTTGGCAAAAGGTTTGAAAACTAGGTTATTTTGATAAAAAAATTTACCAAATGAGATTATTTTAATAAAAATTTCCCCATCACAAATGCCCATGCATGTGTTATTTAATTCAAATAGATGTTCATAGCTTAGTAGGCACTAGACAATGATAGCATACATGTTAATATAGTGTTTTTGTTGGTGCCTCTTTTTTATTTTCTGGAAAAAAAAATGATAGCTTTATAAACTCTGATATTCTACTTTACAGGCCCTTTGGGGTTGGGTATCTGTTAATAAGCCTCAATAAACTTGATCATATTTTATGGAGGTTCTTAATAGTAAACAGCCTCCAAAACTATGTTTTTGGTTTGATGCATAAAGGCCTTTACTAATTTGCCTCCAAAACATGTTTTTTAGTAGTGTAGATTTTGTCCACTAGTTTTGGCTTAATAGACACATACTCGTTCTTTAAAAGTATAAGGGGTTAACATCGGGGGTCCCAATCCTAACAGTGTACGTGTGTGGATTGTGTGCATTTTTTTTTTCCAAAAAAAAAAAAGAACTAAACATTAGATTTTGTTCGACTGACCATTGAAAACAATACTGAAATCAGTTATTGGTAGAACGAACAAGATCAATTGAAGGTGATTCGAAGTGAAACCTCATAATCATCTCTCAGAAGAAGTTTTATGTAATCAAATGTATTGTCTACTATTAGGCGGTGAATCAGGGCTAAGAGCTGGTGCAGGAGCAGCAGCATACGAATTTGTCTCCGATGAGGGTACAGGAGCAACAGCGTAAAAATTTGTCTCCAGAGCTGGTGCAGGAGCAGCAACATACGAATTTGTCTCGGAAGCAGGTGCAGGAGCATCGGCATGAGGTTGCATCCATGGAGAAGTAGCTGTCTGTGACACGGGACCCGAAACCGAATCGGTGCTCCAAGAGGAAGAATTATGACAATCACTTCCCCCTAAGTCTTTGTTTTCTTCAGACACCACGGCTGAGTAGTTAGCGCTCGGATCTTCTTTAGGCACTGGGAACATGAATCCTCCATCATAATGAGTATGCTTGTTTTTCTTTACCCAACGATTACCATTAATAAATCGTTCAGCTGTGAAACGTTGAACCCGTTTCGCGGGCAGCTCCTTAACACCAGGCCATTTAACCCGATTCGATTTCGGGCTAGCCGGCCCTCGGTTGTTGAACTCAACATAGAAAAGGGTTTTCAGGGCAAAATTCTCATTCCATGGCAGCCATCCCTCTGGCTGGATAAATTCATCCAGGAAAGATTCCATGATAATCGTCCTGGAGAATTCTTTCCAGGGCCTGCCGAGGTACGCCTTGCTCTTATCCTTGACCGGGAGATACTCCGAGTCGGCTACAAACGAGCAGTTTTGGAGGACGAGCCCTGTCGGCTGGCGTGCTTCTTTTCTGCCTTGCGCTGTGACGATACATTTCTGGTTTTCCAATGGTTTGCGGACAATGAGAGTGCAGCCCTGGAGAACAGCAGCACTGTCTCCAAAGACGAAGTCGATGGTGCCGGAGATTCTACAATCCCTGTAGAATTGACGATAAGTGTGAGCATAGAGCGTGTCTTGGTACCCATCCATGTGGCAGCCGTAGAAAATGGCCATGTCCGCGCTAACACGCAATGCCACAGCCTGGTGCTTTTCTGGACCGGCAGAGTTTTCGAATCCGATGTCCTTGGCCATGAAATGATCTCCCGACACGGCTGCAATAAATGATTAATTGCAAATTATGATTGTTGAATTAGGTTTGCAATACAAGAAATATATGTAAATAAATCATACACTACTAAATTACTAGAAGAACATCAATGACAAAAACTCAAGTGGGAATGTGAAAATTATATACAAAGTGACAGCTACTTTTAATTATGTTGCCACTAAACTGTATATTAGTGACTGCAACTTTTATTTGGCCACAGTAGAATTAGTAATATTATTGTCAATGTTAACAATCACTAAATATGTATTGTATAACAAGCTACTGGCAACAAAAACTATCACTATGAGAAGATTTCTGTTGCCACTATTTTATCAATATATATATATATATATATATATATGACGTTAATTTTAAATAATGGCTATTTAATTAAACTCAATTCTTGTCTCTGTTAAGCTCATAAAAAATCAGTATTGTGACCAAGGAAATTTTTGTGCCGCTTAATCTATATAACTAGTTATAATTTTAAAGAGATTATTGTCATTTACATCCGTTATATTTGGGGGTGTATGTTTTTTGCCCGTTAAGTATTCGCTTTGCAATTTTTGTCCTATATCTTTTGAAAACAATGCAATTTCAGGCCGATTTCACCGGAATCCGTCAGAACTCGTTGACATGGCATCACAATTTTATGCGCCACATCAGCGAGTTCAAACGGATTTTGTTGAAATCGGATTGAAATTGCAATATTTTAAAACATATAGGATCAAAATTGTAGAGAGCATACTTAACGGGCAAAAAATATATACCCCAAATAAACGGACGAAAATGGGAATTATCCCTAATTTTAAAATTTCACGTCACTAGTTTATCATTTTTCTTGTAGAGGACAAACACTTAGTGAATGTTCTGCTTGCCTAATTAAAATTTGATTGGAGAAGTTGGCCAGTAATCAAATCATTTTAGACATACCAACAGTTGCTGTGTGGTAAGTATTGGTCCCATCTATGTAGTTCAAATTCCCCGTTATCCTCGTCTTGGTTGGGCCATCTCCAACCATCATCAAATGTGTCATGCTGCTATTGATTTGCACCTTCTCTTTATAGATACCCTCTTTGATGTACAACACAAATGTATGTTCTCTCTTCTTGGGGATCTTCTCGAGAGCTTCCTTAATGGTCCTGTAGTTGCCGCTCCCGTCTTGAGCCACCACGGCGTCTGGCTTCACATTCCCGGTAGTCGAACCACCACCCAGCATTCTCCGCATATTCGGGTCCACCCAATCCGGGAACCCATCCTGGTGGACCCAACGCGGAGCATTTTCATCCCAAAGAAGACGACGACTAGCTGGCCCCGTCTCGGTTGGGGACTCGCCGACGGTATCAATAACCGACGACAGCACCGTGACCATAGCAAGGCCATTGCTAGTCATTTGCATGGCTTTCGTCAAAACCTCCCTCATCTTTTTCCCGGCATCTCCCGGCACGCCTTCGAACCCGTCCAAGCACGTCTCTTGGTACGTCACGGCCCCGCTCAGCCACACCTTCAAATCCGATATAGTGTTGGTGATATCTTGCAAATCGAAACCTTGGAACTTATGGAACGATCTCCGGAGATCGTTGACAGCGCGTCCCGCAAGCTCGTGACAATCTTCCAAGGCCGATTTCCCTCTGGCATCGGTCGCAATCTCCCGGAGAACGCTGGAATCCTTCAAGGCGTGTTCAACTTCTTGGATGGCGGCCAGGAAAGATAACTCGATCAGCTCTTTCGGGTCGTCGGTGTTCTTTCCCGACAGGCTGTCGATGCAAGCCTTTTGATAATCCGTGCTCTCGCACAGAGATGTGATGGCTTTTCGAGACGCAGAAAAGTTTGTCGAATTTTCATTTTTCTTCCCTTTATTATCATTGATGGTTACAAATACAATAGCAACCACCGTAGCAGCAAGGATCAAAGAACTTACACCAACAATAGCTATCTTTGTCTTCGGATTGTCTACCATTTTTTCTTTAATTTGTTAATTTTCAATATTGTAAAATAATTAACATGAAGGGGAGAAGGGTGTGGAGGTATATCCCTCCCAAGTATGGGAATAGAAAACTAATTCTGTATGGAAGAGAAAAGTAAAATTAACTTGGCATAGATTCAGAAAGTCATATCATGTTTTTTCTGTTATGGAAGATGAGGTTTGGAGGATAAAAAAAAGAGTCAACCTGTGGTTTCACGACGGTGAAGCAACGCCTTTGGTACTACTTTTCGATAAATTTTTGTCTAAACTCAGTATTTGAGCCCCACATCTAAATTAAATTGCTTGAATTGTTTCGCATTGTGTACATTGATGTTTTTTTGAATAAATTAATGATGTGGCACAATTTGAATCGTTTGATGCATGTAGCGTGCATACAAGAAATTCCCCTAGTTTTTCCATGGATTCTACAATGTTACGTGCATGAAACATCCTCTATCAATGAAATAAATAGGCTAAGCATAATAAATAGAAAGAGTTACTCTCTATTTCAATGTTTATTTTACCTTGTATATATTTTGTTGGATGCATTCATGATACGTCTTGTAAATACACTTCATTCTTAACTATTATTATTTATACTATCTTTCTAATTATTTATAATATACTTATTAAATTTATGAAAATTTAAAAATCAATTTTAAATAAAATTGTGTATTGATTAAAAAATAAATAAAAATATAAAGTAGAACAAATTTCTGAGAAAAAGGGATGTGAGAGAGAAATGAAGAGAGATATGACAATAGAAAAGAGAAAAAATATACGATAATGGAGAGAATAAATTATAAACAAAAGAGAATATAAATTAAAGGGAATTTTAAGAATGCTATAATTATACATACCAAAGAAAAAATAAAAATTGCTAACACGTAATATAATAGTGTAGATACCAACTATAAGTTTATCTAGTAAGATAAGGCGCTAGATTCCCCAAATAATGCTTAGGATTCAAATCCTGAAGTTATGAATGAAGCAAATGGGTTGCGATTGGGTTGGCCCCATATTGGACCTATACAGTACCGAAATTCGAGTTAATCAGCTAGTAGATCAATATAGATATTATGTACATAAAGAAAAAAATTAAAATTGGAAACTCTTTTTTTAATATCAGTCCACGGCACTTTACTCAAAAATAAAATCTTTAATATTTAAGGTTCCCGCCAAATCCACCACTATACTTCAATGTTGTGCGTTAATAAGGGGCTGTTTGGCCAACTGTTTTTTAAATATTTTTTTATTTTTCAAAAATTAAAAAAAAACTGTATTTGGTCCATCAATCTCAATTTAATTGTTTTTTAAAAAGTTTCTAAAAAGGACAACTTTCTTCAAAATAGTTATAAAAGTGTTTTCAAAAACAGTTCTGTATTTCCTCAACTCAAATGAAAGAAAGAGTACAATTCATTGTACGCCTAAACGTACCGTAAATAAAGATTAGGAAAATAAAGGAGAAATAAATATAAGAAAATAATATATAAAATAAAAAAACATTGTTTAAATTAAAGTTTTAAAATATAATATTTTAGAATAGTTTTTTATCAGTAACTCAAAATTTAAAGTTTTATAAATTAATAAAATTTTATTAGTCGACTTTTTTTTTCTTTTTTTGAGGTTTAGTAGATCATATTGGCTAAGAATATTTAAGATTATATAATTAATGTATATTTAGTTATTTTTGGTCATAACTTTTATTTTTTTATTAAAATTAACAAATAAAAAACTTATTTTGTTTCATTTAAAGATTTAAAAGTAAAAATAATAGTTGTTTGGATTGTTTTTGTTTTGATTAAACTACAAAACAATTTTGTAGAACAATTCTGTCAAATACATTTTTGAGTTTCTGAAAATGCAAAAAGTTGTGTGGGTGGTTGTTTTGAAAAATAATCATGTAATTAATACTTGCAGAACGCGTTTGGATGGAATTATTTTGAAATGTAAAAAACACGCAAAAAAATATATATGGTATATCAATTTTTATAATTATGAAAATTTATTTTTAGAATTTAGAACCGAATTGAGATATTTATATATTAATTATATATTTAAAATTTATTTTGATGATTTATAATATTTTTAGCTAAAAGCATTATATAAATTTGAAACATTGAGAGTTTTTACATATTATTCTTTTTTATTTTAAATTTTTAAATGAATTAAAAAAATAAAGTTTTTTATTTATAAATTTTAATAAAAAATAAATTTGATGACTAAGAATAACTAACTATACATTAGTTATATAATATTAAATTTGCTTAATTAATATTATCTACTACTAAAATTCTATTTTTTAAAACTTTAAATATTAATTACTAATAAAAATTATAGTAAAATATTTAAATTTTAAATTTTTTAAATAGAATAAGATTTTTTATTATATATATTAGGGATAATTACTCCGAATACCCCTGAGATTTGGCCTAATTACAAATAACACCCCCTGTGTTTTGTGGGGTTATTTGTAAAATAGACGGAATCCATGTAATGTCTATTTTGCCCCTTTAATTTTTTTTTTAATTGAAAATATCGAAAAATTGGGGAATTGGTGAAATGACCAAATTACCCTGTGTCAATTTTTTGGTAAAATGCCTTAGTTTTTGCTGCTTCTTTCAGCAGTGCCAAAGAGAGAGAGAAAAGGTGGACGTTTTTTCCCAAGCCCTAACCCGTCGATTTTCAAACCGGTGCAGGTGAACGATCGACGGCGACGTGAAGCTCAACGGCTGGTGGGCACTCCCGCGGGTCTGGACGGCAGCGTCACGTACGTGAACAACGACCGACGAGGTAACCCATCGATTTTAAAACTGCTGGAGGTGGACGATCGACGGCAACGTGAAGCTCAACGGCTGGAGGGCGCTCCGGCGGGTCTGGACTGCGGCGACGCATACGTGAACGGCGGCGACGAGGTAACCCTTCGTTTGAGCTTCATTTTTTCCATCCAAGATAGGGTTTCGAGCATGATAATTTTTGGAGGTTTTTTTTCAAAATTTTTAGTATGTTTTTTTGAATCCTTTGTGAGTGTGATGTGTTCTTGAACATTGATAGTGATTGGTGTACATTTTGGTGCCCTAGGTTTCAAAAAATTGGGGGTTTTTTTTTCGTTTTTAAGTAAATAATGTGATGGCTTTCTGTTCTTGAGATGTGATCACGTCGGTTTTTGTGAGGGTGTGAAATTTTGGTAGAAAACCCCCAATTTTTTTGTTCCAAGTTTTGTGAAAAAGGTGTTTTGTTGGTGTTTTAACTATTTTTTTGGTAATGTGTTGCTTTTTTTTTGTTTGTAATTTTGTCTAAGCCCTAATTATTATTATTTTGTTTTTCTTTGGTAGGTTATGGATAGGGAAAATGATGAGGGTTTTGGCAGTGAGGGTGAATGGGGTAGTGAAGGGGGCATTGAGGGTGGTATTGAGGATGACAGTGAGGGTGAATGGGGCAGTGAGGGGGGCTGTCATGGGGAGGGTGATAATGTGGGGGGCAGTGAGGGGGTCTGTCATGGGGAAGGTGATAATGTGGGGGGCAGTGAGGGTTTCCAAATTCTTGATGAAGATCATCGTGCATTATCTGATTATCACAGTGATGATCACTGTGAAAGCTTTAATGAATCAGATGATGAGTTACCAAATGATCCATTTAGGGGTTCAATGAGGGGTGAACCTATGTTGTATTATGAAGAGGGAGGTGTTGAAAAATTAGTACTGAAGGTAGGGCAGTCTTTTAAGAGCGTGTATGAGTTTAGGGAGAAATTAGAAGAGTTTGCTGTTCAAGAGGGGTTTTCGTTGGTTAGGAAAAAAAATGAGAAGACTAGGGTAACTTGTATTTGTGAGAATGCAGGATGCCCTTGGAGAATTCATGCGTCTGTGATGAGTGATGGTGTCAGTTTTAAAATTAAAACATACAATAACATGCACACATGTATAAGGAAAGACACTAAAAAAGATGTTAGTACTAAATGGATGGCATCTAAGTTAGTTGATGTTTTGAGGGAGACATGAAGGTGAAAGGAATTAGGAGTGAATTGGGCAAGTTTGGGGTAGATCCTCCTTACATGCAAATCTATAGGGCTTCAAAATTGGCTATGGAATCTATAGAAGGTAGTCATAGTGAGTTATATGGTCTTCTTCCTTATTATGCGAAGATGGTTTTAATAACTAATGAGGGTAGTGTGGTGAGTTTACAGTGTGAATATGGTGAGGATGTGGGTGAAGATGAGGGGCTAAGTCTAAGTGTTGTACCTTCATTTAAGAGATTCTTTTTAGGGTTGAAGGGACTTAGAGATGGTTTTGTTGAGGGTTGTAGCACTTTTCTAGGTTTTGAGGGTTGTTGAAGGGACTTAGAGATGGTTTTGTTGAGGGTTGTAGCACTTTTCTAGGTTTTGGGTGACATAGGAATGGATGCAAATAATGGGTTGTTTCCTTTTGCCTTTGCAGTTATTGAATCGGAATGCAAAGAAAGTTGGCAGTTTTTCTTTGAGAATTTGTCCATAATGGTTGGAGGCTTCTCTCCTAATGCTCCATGGACCTTTATGTCGATTAGACAAAAGGTAATATGGGTTTTTATGCACAAAATATGTTGTTTTTTGACACTAAATATGCTGCTGTTTTAACACAAAATATGTTGCTTTTTAACACTTAATATGTTGTTTTTTTTAACATAGGGCTTGGTGGAGGCAATTACTGCAATAGTGCCTCATGCTCATCACAGAAGATGTGCAAGGCACATCTTTGCCAATTTTAGGCTGCACTATTCTGGTGTAGCTCTAAAATCCTATTTTTGGGCAGCCTCTAGGGCATATAATATTAGGGACTTCAATTTTGCCATGGAAAAAATAAGGCAATTCAATGAATCTGCTTATGATTGGTTGTGTAACATACCTGCAAATCAGTGGTCTAGGCATGCCTTTGGCACACACATAAAAAATGATCACGTCACAAATAACATTTTCGAGTCCTTCAATGCTTGGGTGGGGGATTTGAGGGGTAAACCCGTTTTAACACTTATGGATGGCATAAGGTCTAACATGATGGACTTTATTCAAAGGAGGGCAGCCTTATCAAAAAAATGGAAATCACCAATAACACCATATGCATTGAAATTGTTGAACAATATGAGGGAAGAGAGTAGGAAATGTCATTTGCAAGTGGCCGGTAAGGGTTGTATAAAATGAGGTATAAAGGGACTCCTTTTGTTGTTGATGTCTTGGTTAGGTCATGCACATGTGGGGTTTGGGGGCTAATGGGGATTCCTTGTAGACATGTTGTTTCTGCCATTAACTACAGGAGATCGAAACTGGAAGATTTTGTGCATCCAACATTCTCCACAGAGAATTATAGGAAGGCCTACAACAGGATGATACATCCTATTCCTGATCAAAGTTTCTGGCCTAAAGACTTGGATGTGCAGCCCATTAGCTTGGGACCTCCATTGAAAAGGAGGCTGCCCGGAAGGCCCAAAACTTCAAGGAGAAGAGAGACTGGAGAAACTGCCCCCCTTCAAAGAGAGCAGGGTCAGTTAGGTGTAAAAAGTGCAATGGCTTTGGCCATAATAGCAGGACTTGTGGGAAGGTACAACCATTATCTCAGTCTGTACTAATTTTTTTGTTTTTGTGTTTATTTAATTTTGATTTTTTTGTGAGAAGGGACTTGTGACTATTTAATAATGTTTTTTTCTTTTCCTTTTGTCCCAAGGGTGATGGTGGACAAGCTGCTGCTACTGCTGCACCAACACAATCAAGGAAAAGGAATATTGGACCATCAATAGAGGTTTGTTAAGTTTTATTTGTTAAGTCATGCCTTAAATTGTTTGATTGTTAAGTTTGATTGTTATTTTTTTGCCTTCAATTTTTTGATAGACACAAACATTGCCATCCTCCCAAACAAGTGTCAAGACTAATTTAGAAGTTCCTACTACTTCCAAAAAAGTTAAAAACAAATGTGTTGTACCAAGGCCTAAAGGAGGAATGGAAGCAAGAAGAAGTGCAAGGAGAGCATCTTGGGTAGCAAGAGGCAAGATTCTTGGAGTGGACAAACGGCAAGAAGGGTCTGCTTCCCAGCCTATTTTAGTGCCATCGACTACTCATCAAAGGGAGATAAGGTCCAAGAAAATACACGACAGACCTTCATCTTCAGCCCCTCTACCCGATGCACAAGTTTGAACTTATGGATGCATGTTTTGGCAAATATTTTTTGTTGTTTGATATCATTATGTAATGAGCATAATCGTTTTGATTTTGAACAAGTTTGGTTATGCTTCTTGTCGTGTTATAATGAATACTATTGTTAATTATCATGCTTTTGAGCACTATTGCTTTTGTAAAGTTTTGTGACTTATGGTTTAATGACCCATATCATTATGTGTGTAATTAGGCATAAAAATTTAGTTGCCAGGTTCCCATGCATGCAAAATTCAGTTGGCAGGCAGATAGGTTCCCATGCAGGCAAAATTTAGATGGCAGGTTCCCATGCATGCAAAAAAAATACGTACAATGGTTATTATGTCACTTTAACAAAAATATTACATTTAAGCCCTTGACATTGTATAAAATTACTATGAACACCCTCAAGGGTAAATGAGTCAATTCATATTTTTTAAATTGCATTTCCGTCTTCAAAAGGGTATTTTCGGGAGATTACCTTAGATGGCAAACGTTGACTGTTAGTCAACTTAACAGAAGGTGAAAATTGTAAGACAGCAACAAAACACAAGGGGGTATTGGTAATATTCGATACAAGGGGGTGTTATTTGTAATTAGGTCAAACCTCAGGGGTGGTCGGAGTAATTATCCCTATATATTATTTTATTATATGGATGTTTTCTTTATTTTCCTATATTTTATCTATTATAAGTTTAAGTTTACAATCAATTATACACTTTCTTCTCATTTGAGTTGAGGAAATACAACACTATTTTTGAAAACACCTTTGTACATATTCTGACAAATAAAGTGATTTTTAGAAACGTTTTCAAAAACGGTCGAACTGAGAATGATGGGCCAAAATCAATTTTCTATTTTTTGATTCTGAAAAATAGAAAATAACTTCAAAAAGAGTAGGCCAAACAAATATATAACAACTTTCAATATTTCAAATCAATATAATTTTAGCTAAAAATATTATAAATAATCAAAATAAATTTTAAATATATATTAATATATAATTATCTCATTCAATTATAAATTCTAAAACTAATTTTTCTTAATTATAAAAACCACCCTCCATATGGTTTTTTTTTTTTTTTTTTGTGTGTGTTATTTATGTTTCAAAAGAATTCCATCCAAACCATTCTACAAGTATTAATTTTATGATTCTTTTTTTCAAAAACAACCATCCAAACAGCTTTCTACATGTTCCTAAACTCAAATTTTCATTTTATAGAATCGTTCTATAAATATTAAATAAAACAAATTCTCCAATCTTAATAATAAAATTAACAAATTACAAAAAAAAAAAATTAAAAGCAAACAACGAAACCAAGCAATTGAAAAAATGACTTGAAGTAGAGAGAGAATGGAACAAAATAACGGGTATTAATAAAGTAACTTTTAAAAATTCAAATATTACAATAGAAAAGAAGAAAACATGTATCAATAGCTGTAAAATTAATTTGATAGAAAGAATATCACATTAGATTCTATTGTTTATTAATGAATGTGAAAGTCAAAACTTTTGATATAAAAAGAGGAAGATGCACATGTACGGCAAAATAGAAAAGCGAAATAGCTTATATTCGAGTTGAATATAATCTCATTGAATTGGAATCGGTCCTCTAATTAAACCCCATGTGGTCTAGATCAAGTATATATATATATGTTGTTGAAAACAATTTTTGAACAATGCAAAAGAACAGGATCAAACAGATACTAATATAGTTTAATCAGTCAAGGGTATCATCATAATAAAGAACAGAAACCAACAAACAAAAGTAGAGATAAGTTCAAAACAATAATTTAAAGGGCAACTCCCCATCATACTGAAGATAACAAGTAAAATGTTTATACAAACCTAACGAAAAAGTACAAAGTAACAGAGTAATCCATGGTAAATCCAACTTTTTTTCTTAATAGTTCTTCAATTTTGCTTTCCTATTTTCCGGTGAATTTGATCCTTTTTTCTATGTTGTCACTTTTCTCAAATAATTTTTTTTCTTTTTTTTTTTCTCCTTTTTTGATCAAAACCATCACAGGGCCTAACCCCTGGCATATTCATTCCATGAGAGAATTATCCTTATACAGAGAGTCAGCTAAGCACTCAGGAGAATTAGCCCAACCAACCCCCCCCCCCCCCCCCAATACTCAATTACATGCAGCAAAGGTTGCCATACGTGCACCACACGGTTCGCGTTCCTTCTGACGTGCAGAAACTCCGCATTAACAAAACCTGTTGCCGCTGCTCGTCATACATCAAGCATGTCTCGCACCGGGGCGATACATAAGTCCGGCCTTCGGATATACTCCACGAGCTGTAGGCAATCTCCTTTGAACTCCACTCACTCCAGACCGAGCACAGTCTCGCCCAGCAAACAGCCAGCAGCATAGCAGCTCCTTCCATTTCCAAGACCGATCCCATGGCCCTTCTTCCCTTGTCGTCCCTAGCGACAACCCCTAGTCCTACCATTCCCATATCACTATTGATCCCGGCATCGAAGTTAAACTTTAGGAATCCCCTCAAAGAGGCGTCCACAAGTCTTTGGTCTTGGAGCCTTGAGTAGACAGCTTATAATCCCACTTTGCTTCGTAGGATTCGTGTTTAAAAGAGCTGACCCAATACTTGACCTCATGGAAGTTAGGGACTGTGTTTTCGGCATAAAACTTGTTCCAAATCCACCAAAATCTCCAGCATCGCAGCATCAAAGTCTCCATGTTCGCTCGATCCTCTTTTGTTGAGTTATATTTAGTATTTATGTTATTTCTAGAAAAGCAATGTTCTATTTGTAAAAGAACAGATTATTTTAATATAAAAAAAAGGGAGCCTCTATACAGAGGTCATAACCCTAATTCTTCTCTAAACGACATGGTATCAGAGCCGGAACTCAGCGGCGCCTGATTTCCTCTCTTTCTTCTTCCGCTTCCGCGCACAAGAACAACCAAACAATTCACCTTTGGAGCTGTGGACCGCGCGTGCACCATCAGCAGCCTCCCTCCCTCTGCGCGTGTGTGAGCCGCGGTGGACCAGCTCCCTCTCTCGCGCGTGTGTGAGCCGCGGTGGACCATCAACAGCTTCCCTTCCTGTGAGCCGCGATACACCAGGCAAAGACAGCGCGACATTGCATGCTGGTGAACCGCACAAAGACCACGTTGACTCGTCTGACCTCGTGTGGACTGCGCAAGGACCGATCTCTCTTCATGCATAGGTTTGACTTATTTGACCAGAGAAGCTGTAGACTATCAACTCATGTTTCTGTCAGGTGTTCTCTCCTCTTTCTTGTGATAATTATTTTTGGTAGATGTTGAAACCGTGATCGTGTGCGTCCGTACGGTTTGTGTTTTTGATTTGTTGATCTCGTCCTCTAGTTGTGTTGGTGTGTTGAGATACAGATTTGATAGTGAAGATGGGTGAAACTATGACTACTAAAGATTTGCAGGCCATTATGGAAGGAATGGCCAGAATGTTGAATATAAAGTTTGAGGAGAACTCGTCCGGTAAGACAGTCAGGTCTGTGTTAGAACAGTCACAGGTGATACAGAAGATAGAGTTGTTACCTAATGATGTCAAGCTTGAGGGGACGAGAAATTATCTAAGTTGGTCTCGAAGGGCATTGCTGAACCTTCAGATGAAAGGACTTGAAGGATATGTGAATGGAGACTGCATTGAACCTGTGGACAAGTCGGGTGTTGTGGACAAAACAAGTGCTGAGTGGGTAAGGTGGAGTCACATGAATTCTCTAGTGGTTTCTTGGTTGTTGACATCTGTGTCTCCAGCCATAGCTGGAATGGTGGAGTCGATTAGAAGTGCAACAGATATCTGGAAGACGTTGGCTAAGATGTACTCTGGAGCTGGGAGTGTGATGATGATGCTCGACGTGGAGGACAGAATTGATGCTACTGTCCACGGGGAGAAATCAGTGCTCGAGTATGCAGCAGAGTTACGCCGTTTGTGGGCAGATTTAGATCACTATGATCCTTTGTCACTGAAAGACCCAACAGATGTCCTTTGTGGAATGCAATATCTTGAACGGAGGCGTGTGGCTCGCTTCCTGAAAGGTCTGAATTCAAAGTTTGAGGCAAGAAGGGCAGCAATATGTCATTTGTCGTCTCTCCCATCATTGAATGAGGTTATCGCTTCGATGGAGGAAGAGGAGGTCAGACAAAAAGTGATGGCATCTGAAACCTCACCTGTTGTTCGCTCGGCTATGGCAGTTCCTGGAGCCCAAATCAGAGATGACAGGGACTGTTTCAACTGCGGACAGAAAGGACATCTCAGTTTCAATTGTCCTGCGCCTCGCAAATCTGGTGGTGGCCGAGGAGGTGGAGGACAGAGAGGTGGATATGGTGGTCGCGGACGTGGAAATGGATATAGGGGGCGAGGAACCCGAGGACGTGGAGGTCGAGGTGTTGCTCATTTTGCTGTGACAGATGAGCCCCAAGCCGCGACAGAGATGACTGGAGCTGAACTGACAGAGCTAGAAGAACTGCGACGGTTCAAGTCTCAAGTTGAGAACTCTAAAGGCAAGGAAAAGGTCTCGGATGAGTTTGAGGACAATGCCTACTTCGGTAATGTTGCTTGTTATGCACATGTGACTAAAGGTATTCAGGCACAGGCTTTTGCATCCACTAAATCTCATGTTGATTGGATGATAGATTCTGGTGCATCTAGTCATATAACAGGATTATCCAATGAATTTGTAGAATATTGTCCTAGTCAACAAATACAACCAGATACAGTCCAAACAGCTGATGGTACATCCCAACCTATCAAGGGTATTGGTTCAGTCTATTGTAATTCATCTATTACCCTGCCATCAGTGTTGCATGTTCCTTCTTTTCCTGTTAATTTACTCTCTGTTAGCTCACTAATTGATCAATTGAATTATACCGTTCTTTTTTATCAAAATACATGTTTCATTCAGGAAAAGGAAACGGGGAGGAGGCTTGGGACTGGCAACAGGCGTGATGGACTTTGGTATTTGGATAAGGAGCTGCTATGCTCGTTGCTGCTATTGGTAAAAGGGCAGAAGCGGAGGCCATGCTGCACTATAATAGATTGGGACATTTATCTTTTGATAGTTTAAATAAATTGGAACCTGATTTGATGAATAAAGTACACAAGGATAAATTATTTTGTACTGCTTGTGAACTTGGAAAACATACTCGTTCTAGTTATAAAATGATTGGTTTAAGAAGTTTGGAGCCTTTTGCACTTGTTCATTCTGATGTTTGGGGACCATGTCCTACTGCTTCTGTTAGTGGATTTAGATGGTTTGTCACCTTCATTGATTGTTACTCGCGTATGACTTGGATATACATGATGAAACAGAAATCTGAAGTACTCAAATGCTTTAAAGATTTCTCAGCTTGTGTGAAAACTCAATTTGGAGTACAGGTGAAGGTCATGCGATCAGATAATGGAACTGAGTATGTCAACAAAGAGTTCGCTACTTTTGTGTCAGAGCAAGGGATTCTCCATCAAACTACTTGTCCAAATACTCCAACCCAAAATGGAGTCGCCGAGCACAGGAACAGGCATCTACTGGAAGTGACACGTTCATTAATGTTGACAATGAACGTACCGAAGTTTCTGTGGAGTGAGGCGGTTATGACAGCGACTTATCTAATCAATAGGATGCCATCAAGAGTGTTGGGGATGAAAACACCACGTGAGATGCTATTTGGCTCTAATGATTTTGTTGCTCTGCCCAGAGTGTTCGGATGTGTGTGCTATGTGAGGGACCACAGATTGATAGTGGGGAAGCTAGATCCGCGGGCGGTTAAATGCATCTTTGTAGGTTACTCCTCAAGTCAGAAAGGATACAGGTGTTGGTGTCCTACTGAAAGAAGAGTCTTTGTTAGTATGGATGTGATTTTTCGAGAATCTGAACCATACTATGGAGAAAAGACAGAGTTGGGTTCGTTATTCGAGAATGACTCTACCAGTGCTAGTAGAGAGGGGGAGAATGTGAATGGAATTATAATTGGTGACTTTCCATGTCCTTTGTCGGGACCGAGTGGTGATAGCAATCTGAGTGATGATGGTGATGGTGGTAATGATGGTGATAGCAATCTGAGTGGTGAAAACAAGAAACAGGGGGAGCTGATAGTGTATAAAAGGAGACCAAAGCAGCCAGAGCAGCATGAGTCGCCTGCTATAGCATCGCCAGTTCCCTTGAATGCCAATGTCCCAAGTAACTCCTCCCCAAGTCCTTTCTCAGAACCAATCTCTTCCTCAGATTCTCACCCAGAATTGATAGGTAACAATTCTCCTCAAATTCCACTTCGTAGAACATCTAGGGTTAATGCTGGGAAACCTCCTGTTAAGTATGGTTATGGTAGTTGGGGAAATGATATTGCAAATTACATTTCATATGCATCTGTTCCACCTGCATATAGGTCCTTCCTTGCATCTTTAGACTCTGTGCCTGTACCTAACACGTGGCAGGTAGCTAAGCAAGATCCCAGATGGTTCAGTGCCATGCGGGAAGAACTTCAGGCGTTGAAGAAAAATGACACATGGGAGTTGGTACCTCTACCAGCTGGAAAGCGTGCTGTCGGATGCAAATGGGTGTACACTATTAAGCAAACTCCAGAAGGCAAGGTTGATAGGTACAAGGCCCGACTGGTTACAAAAGGATACAGTCAGACTTATGGTATCGACTATGATGAGACCTTTGCTCCAGTTGCAAAAATGAACACTGTGAGGATGTTGGTGTCGTGTGCTACCAACTTCAATTGGCCACTACACCAGTTGGATGTCAAGAATGCTTTCTTGCATGGAGATCTCCAAGAAGAGGTGTACATGGAGATTCCACC
>CM047875.1:1993625-2008625 GCA_026212405.1 Petrea volubilis | reverse complement strand
AATTGGGTTAATTGGACATGTCTCCAAACTCAATTGAGTTAATTGGACATTTTCTCAACTCAATTGAGTTAATTGAACATTTCTCCAAACCCAATTGATAGAATTGGACATGTTTCTCAACTCAATTGAGTTAATTGGATATTTCTCACAACTCAATTGAGTTAATTGGACATGTCTCATAACTTAATTGTGAGATATATATATATATATATATATAGGCAAGTGTTATTCCTCAACTAAATGAGTTTTGTGTATTGTGTTTCATGATTTGCACATGATCGGTTCTACCGATACCAGCAAATAAGACTAATGAGTAAAATACTTAACATGAACATGCTTACGGTCAGGGCGCCTTTTGGATGACGACTGCAATAGTTTGACGATTTGCACATGATCGATTGACCGATAAAGGTATCGGTTCGACCGAACCCTTCATATTCTACTTGTTTTTAAAAGAGATCAATCGGTCGATCACACAAATCGATCAGTCGATCATATTTTTTTTAATTAGGTTAAGAGTGCAATCTCTCATAATTTCAGGGCACCCAAACACTTGCCTTTATTGAGTGCACCCAAACACTTGCCTTTATCGAGTGCACCCAAACACTTGCCTTTATCGAGTGCCCGATCTTTTGCCCATAAGTTGACCGACTATATATTAATAAGATCGGTAGACCGATCACGTTATAGTTGTTGTGTCTTTTTTTCTATCGGTTTGACTGATTATATTGATCGTTTGACTGATCATGCATAATAAACCAAGTTCATATGCGTCTTTTGGGTGAGAAAAGAGATCATTTACTATGCGCTCTTATTTTCAATTACGTGCACGGGACCTGCATAAAAGTGATCGGTCGGTCGATCATGTTTTTTTTTTGCTAAGAGAAAAGAGACGATTCTTTACTTTGGCGGCCTTATTTTAGATTTGAGAGCGCGGGACCCATATAAGAGATCGATCAGTCGATCACACATATCGGTCTGTCAATCACATTTTTTTTATTAGATTGAGAGTGTGATCTCTCATAATTTCGAGGCGCCCAAACACCTGCCTTTATCGAGTGCTCGATCTTGTCCATAAGTCGACCAATTATATATCAATAAGATCGGTTGATCGATAATATAATAGAATATGATCGATTGATTGATTAAAGGTTGAATAAGATCATGCAATTGAATAAGATCGGTAGACCGAACACGTTATAGTTATTGTATCCCTCTTTTTATCGGTTTGACCGATTATATTGATCGATTGACCGATCATGCATAATACACCAAGTTTGTAGGCGTCTTTTAGGTGAGAAAATTGATCGTTTACTTTGTGCTCTTATTTTAAATTGCGTGCGCAGGACCCACATAAAGTGATCGGTCGATCGATCATATTTCTTTTGGCTCAGAGAATGGAGACGATTGTTTACTTTGGAGGCCTTATTTTTGATTTGCGAGCACGGGACCCACATGCTAGATCACGTTAAAGGTTGGATAAGATTATGCAATTGAATAAGAATAGTAGACCGATCACGTTATAGTTATTGTATCCCTCTTTTTATCGATTTGACCGATTATATTGATCGGTCGATCGATTTTACCACGTCATTTACAACCGTCTTTGATTTTACAGCGAACCCGTAAAAATAATTTTTATTTGCAATTCAACCCCAGTCAAACCCTTGACTTGTACTTACACTTAATGAAACCCTAAATACGATAGTTTAGTAATTTCACCCAAAAAAGAAAAGGAAAAAGAAATTGAGGGTTATTCTCTTAAATGGAAACTCAAAGGGTCTCTTTAGCTAATTTTTACAGTTTCTTCCCCGAACTAGAAGACCACCCCCCCCCCACACCTACACCCCCACTTTCTTCCCCACACCAGAAGTCCTCTCCCTACCACTACACACCACTCTCTCTCTTTCTCTCTCTCTCTCTCTATCAATATGTATATATACATGTATATGTATGTATATTTTTTTGGTTTCCCGTAGGGTGTCCTGGGCCTTTGGCCCAGACTAATCCCCACCGCAGCACTGTCGGGCCCAATTGGGGGCGCTGCTCCCACCAAGGTATTGCTGCGTTCCCTAGGTCTCGAACCCGAGACCTCAGGTTAAGCCAGGAGAGTCCCCTTCCAACTCACCTGCACCTTGTTGGTGTATATGTATGTATATACATATGTATGTGTGTGGATATATATATATATATCAAAAATAACTAAATAAATAAATAAAATATTCATTGAAATCTAAAATATAAATTAAATTTTGTGTATATATGTGTTTGTTTATTTATATACGTAATATGCATATATTGTTTATTTATATATGTGATGACCCGAAACTATTGGTTAGTTAATGAAACATACTACTAATACATTTATTATTGAAAGCTGAAAATTTTTCATAAAAGACTTTTATTACATAGAAAACCCAAAATACATAATAAGAGTCCTAAACATATGATAAAACTACAAGGACTCGACTATGAATTCCTCTAGCCAAATGCTTCAAATCGTCCCTTTCCTTCCTCCTTGTCGGTAACTTTATCCGCACATTTGGCTAAAACATTGAATAACAACAACATCAACAACATGTTGAGTTGCAATTTTAATTAACACATAAGGTGCGCGTGTGTGCTACGAGCATGCGTATTTTCACATACTTTCATCAAACATAAATCACATAAATTTTCAGATCAAAAGAATCATAATTCGCAACACATTTCTACTGTTTTCCACCTCGACGGGCGGCTACCTTATCTCGTTGTGCCGTAAACTCAATTCCAGCCAATACTCCCATCCCAACCAAACACACCGGTGGTCAAATCCCGGGCATATGCTGAATTTCCTACGACCCACTTCAGTATATGGAACACTCCGTCCATGCAAGGTGGGATTAGGCGACGATGGATGGCGAGAACCTTTAAGACCGGCAAGCCCGTTGCCGCCCTGCCGAACTCAGCCCCATCCACCCCTATCACGTTTTGGGCCCATATACACACATTTTCAGCACATTTAACTCAATTTCCAGCACAATAAAAACTGTTTTCAACTTGTTGTTGCATAATTTCAGCATAGAGTACGCAATTTCCAGCTTATGAAAGTCGAACTTTTCCGAATCCGAACAGAAATTTCCAGCTTGCGAAATAATGAATTTCCAGCTTGGAACATGCTGAAATTCCACACTGAAATTTCCAGCTTTGTAAAATAGGTGCTTTAGCTTGTAAAATTCGAATTTCCAGCTTTGAAAAACAAGATTTTCAGCTTTGAAATAGTAATTCCAGCGTTGAAACAGGATTTTTAGTTTTAAAACTGAAATTTGCAGCTTCTAATACATAAATAAAACCCTAACATAGCATAAATTATAACTACACATGATATACATAATTTCCAGCTTCACCATTCAGCAGAAATTCACAAATTTCAACATAATCTTGCATAAACACACGACATGCATCTAGCTAAACTATTATGGAATCTCTTAGGACTAAGATAGTAACTAACTTGTAGTTACATCCTATGTCCTAATAGGGTAATAAATGTGCTAATACAATTTGAAAAACTAACTCATGCCTTAAGTAAAATTTCTACCTTGTATCAAATATGAAGCATTCACTTCTATAAGGTATAATATCTATGAGTTAAAGTAGAACCTTTACTCATGAAATTAAGTAAGGTCCCTTCTTTAATTAAATATTCTTCTTCCTTTTTCAAGAGTGTTTTATGGAGTTATAAGTATGTAAAAAGAAGGGTTTATGTATATATATATATATATGTGGGTAGAAGATTTACTATAAATATGAAGTATTTTGTGTGTTTAGGGTAAGGTGAGTGTGAGTGGGGTGTTTTAGGCGGGATTTAGTGTGTGTGTGGATGTGTTTGTGTGTGTTATGTGATGAAAATGAAGTGCTAAATTCCCAATTTATTTCCTATTTATAGTAGTTGTGCTAAGAAACAAAATTATTAAATAATGATGTCATTGTCTAATTATTATCATCTTTCCACCTAAGGTTACAACTAAGGGTTATAGTAAATGAAATCTTCCAATTCAATGCCCGACTCAATACCTAATTATAGCATAAGTGTGAGTCTAAATGCACACTTCATAATCTAGTTTAATCTAAACCTTATATGTATAAACATATCTAGAAGAAATTTTACATGTGTAATTATACATTAAATGCCAAGAGAATTGGAGAGTAAATAATAATATTCACCACATATTTATCATATATATGTAAGAAATTTCGTGCCCCCTCCCCTCTTTCTATATTTTTAGGATATTTTTACACATAATATAATTATTCCAATGTTTATGATGAAAAATACCTAAAGAAATGAAAATATAATCTTATATATTTATGTATATAAATTTTCTTTAAAATACATACATATATAATGTAAGATATATATATATATATATATATGAATCATAGTCCTATGACCTAGCATTTAAAAATAATTTTCAAAATAATTATTGTAGTGTGAAATAACACATTTTAGTGAAAATGACAATATCAAGAAAAACAATCTAACCCTTATATATACACACATATATATATATTTGTGTATATGCATATATATATGTGTGTGTGTGTGTGTGTGTGTGTGTTTGAATTTTATGCATTTTATGATTACTAAATGAAGTAGAAAATAATTCTAATAACTATGCGTTTTGTAAATAAAAATAGGCATATATTGCAAAGTATTTATTGCAATAGGAATTAATCATATAACATTTAAATAATACATATTTAAGCATCAATTAGTGTATATATATATACACACATCATCTAAAATACAAAAATTACCTAGGATATATATATATATATATATATAATTTCGAAAATATACATATATATATTTATATATACTTCAACATATAAAAATACTATTTATATGACTTTATTACAAATAATTCCTATCATTATAATTTTGAAAAGTGTATGTATAGAATTATATATGTATATATTGATTCATATGCATATATGTAGAATCCAATGATTGGTATAAAAATATAGTAGTTATTACACATTTCACATATAAGATAATAAAACACTAACCAATTCAATCACATAGTTCACATATAAATTAATAATAACATAAAAAAAACTAAATAATTTAATCATATAATTAACTTTTAAAATACCTAGAAATATTGGGTCATTACAATATACGTAATATGCATATACCATTATATGTTTGGAAAAAGGTTTTCTAACAGTCTGTAAGTATCTCAAATCTTACAGACAATTTTCAGCCCCGTAGTGTGGCAAAGCCACAACCCAGAACTTAAAAAACTAGTTGCTCGGTATTATTTAAAATAACTATAATTAGCCGCTATATCTTTCTTACAATTTTAGTTTTGATCCAAGAATTTCATGTAATTTTGATTTTTATTCTGAATGTGTATTTGAGTCATTGTTTATATATTTGTTTATCAAAACAAGATTCATACTTCGAACTATTATTAAAACAGGCAATCGAATTCTTCATTTAGGGTAGCACTTTGCACTATAGAGCTTGGAAATATTTTTGTAAATTCTCACCATTTTGACGTGATTTTTTTATAATTCAAGGACTGGATACTTTAACTAACTTTAAATTCTTCTTGATAGAACTATATATTCCTATGAAATATTTATGGATAAAGATAAATATGAAAAGAAATTGACAGTGGCCTCTTGTATAAGGGTAAAATATGACTTCACGCTATTAAAATCTAAGCACATTATTAAATTAAATTATATTTTATTTTAATTTTACATATTAATTGAGTGCGCTTGATTTGCTAATATATATTGTGCAATACATATAATATATATCATATAAAACCATTTGTAAATATCCTACATCTGCCAACAAATGAGAGAGAGAGAGAGTGAGAGAGAGAGAGTGAGAGTAAGAAAAAGGAAAAAGGAAGCAGAACGCTATACTAGCTATACACTAAATTTTAAGTGTTTTTTGTTAGTTGAATATTCCAAAGTGTTATTTTCTCCCAATGTTACAAAAACAAACACAAATCTAAAGCAAAAATAAAACGACACAAGAATTTATGTGGTTCACCCAAATCTAGGTTACATCCATGGGCAAGAAAGAGAGAGATTTTTTTCACTATCTTGAAAGAGGTACAAAATGGAGTCACAGTGGTGCACTCAATACTCTTAAGAACCACTCTGAAATCTGCAAAAAAAAGTTACATAGGAACCACCCACAAAGTAGTTTCATAGAGGGGTTCAAATTCTGCAACCGCCAAAAACCTGTTTGTGTGCAAGTTCGCAAATTTGTGTGAACTTGCGCAAAGTGTTCTACCCAAACAGAATGCTCTATGCAGGTGCGCAGAAAAATGCCGTTGGTGCCCAAATGGTTCTGTCCAAAATTGAACTTTTGGAGCCATACACAACAAATCTCCACATTGGCTCTACAAAGTCTAAGTTTCAACAAACCCCAAACACAAAACAAGATAGCAATTCTAATCTCTATCTCTCCACCAAGCCTCAAAGGACAACCAATCAAAACAAAAAACTTGCACCGAATCCAAGCAATGCTTGAATTTGTGCATAGGCAATGGCTTTGTTATCATGTTAGTTGGATTATCTTCAGTGGCTATCTTGGTAACGTAAACTTCACCACTAGATATATAATCACGAACAAAATGATACCGAATATCAATATGTTTGGTCCTCTCGTGAAACATCGGATTCTGTGTGAGATGGATTGTACTCTAACTATTACAGAATACGTTAGCAATCTCCACCTCGAGTCCCAAACTCTAAACTAAACCTTTCAACCACAAAGCTTCCTTAATAGCCTCAGTGACTGCCATATACTCTACCTCTGTAGTTGATAAGACAACGGTAGGTTGAAGAACCACCTATTAGCTAACGGTACCTCCAAACAAAGTAAAAATATATCCAGTGAGGGAACTTCTTTTTATCTAAATCCCCAGCAAAATCAAAATCAACATAGCCAACAACTCCACCTCCAAACGAATTTCCCGAACAATCAAATAGAAGTCCCAAGCAAGATGTACCTTTCAGGTATCTTAAAATCCGCTTAACAGCTAGCCAATGCCCCTTACCAGGATGCGCTATGTAACAACTCACCACGCTAACAGCTTGTGAAATATCAGGCCTAGTGCAAACCATGGCATAAGGAGTAAGTAGATGAACGATCCATAAGGCAATCTCTAATAGTACACAAAAGCATCAAAATCGCTCCTTTTGTATCCGATAGAGATCATAAAAGAATTAAAATGCTTGTACCATTGTCGAGGAGATTGCTTCCAACCGTAGAGAGACTTCTTCAAAAGGCATACGTGGTCCTCATTTCCTTCAACAACGAATCCCTCCAGCTATTCCATGAAGATGGTTTCCTCAAGCTCACCGTGTAAGAAAGCCCTCTTCACATCTACCTGCTCAAGTTCCAAATCAAATTGAGCAACAACTGACAAAAGCAAATTTATGGAGGTATGCTTCACAACTGGTAAAAATACTTGATTGAAATCAACTTCATACTTCTGAGTATAGCCCTTGGCAACCAGCCTTGTTTTGAATCTCACATCATCAACACCGGGTGTACCCTACTTTTTTTTAAACACCCATTTACATCCAACAATTTTGTGCTTTTTCGGAGGCTTTAACAAAGTCCAAGTCTTATTTTTATATAAAGACTCGATTTCCTCTGCCCTAGCACTAATTCATTGTACTGACTCACTGCAAGAAGTAGCATCTGTAAATGAAATAGGCTCATCACAAATTGTTTCCTCAACAACGGTCAAAGCACAAGCTACCAAATCAGCTTCTGCATATCTAGAAGGTGGCTTAATCTATCTCCTTGGCCTATCTCTTGCTATAGAATGAGTTTCAACCAGCATAGTAGGTAGCTCATATGGAACTAGATCATTCGGAATGGTGGTCTCCTGTGTAGGAACATCTTCTGACTCTACCTGCATGGGTGATCCATGGCACCTGCATCAAACTCAATAACACCTTTCTCGGACTAATCATGGTAGATTCATCAAAAAAAAACATTTCAACTAGTAATCACCTTACATGTAGTAGGACACCAAACTCTAAATCCTTTAACACCAGGTGTATAACGAAGAAAAATAACTTTTTAGATCTAGGTTCAAGTTTTCCATCATTAACATGAATATATGCAGGGCAACCAAAAATTCTAAGATTAGAATAATCAGGTGTATTACCAGACCACACCTCCTCGGGAGTTTTCAACTCAATAGATGTAGATGGAGATCGATTCACCAAATAGCAAGCTGTAGATGCTGCCCGCCAAAACTCTCTAGGTAATCCGGTATTGGAGAGCATGCAACAGGTTCTCTCAATCAAAGTTCGATTCATACGCTTAGCCATGCTATTTTGTTGTGGCGTTCCAACAATTGTGTAGTGTCTCACAATCCAATACTTCTCAAAATCACTGGAATAGAACTCCAAACCATTATCAGTGTGAAGACGCTTAATCACCTTTCTAGTCTATTTTTCTATCATCGTCCTCCATTGTTTGAATGTAGCAAAGACAACACTCTTCTGCTTCAGAAAATATACCCAAACCTTCCAAAAATAATCATCAATAAAGGTTAACATACATCTAGCACCACCCTTAGAAGGCACCCGAGTTGGACGCCAAAGATCGAAATGAACATAGTCCAAAGTCTCTTTAGTTCAGTGAACACCCTTACTAAAACTGGTTCTTTTATGTTTCCCAAAAATGCAGTGTTTGCAAAAGTCCAATTGTGTAGTGCTTTGTCCACAAAGCAAGCCTCGCTTGCTCATAATAGTGAGTCCTCGCTCGCTTATATGTCCCAGTCGCATATGTCATAGTTTTGTAATCTGAGAGTCGAACATAGAAGATGACAAAACTGTAGCTCCACCTGAAACAGTAGTACCCTATAAAATATACAAGCTGCCACTAGCATTCACACCCTTCATAACAACAAGAACTTCTGTGGAAATCTTCAAAATACCAACTGAGCCAATGTACTTATATCCAAGATTGTCTAGAGTGCCCACGGATATAAGCTTCTTTTTCAAATCCGGTACATGTCTTACTTCTATCAAAGTTCTGATCACACCGTCATGTATCCTGATTCTCACTGTTCCCTTCCCAGCTACTTAACACGCTGCATCATTATCCATAAGAACAAGTACATTCAAACTTTTATATGTGGAGAACCAGTCCCTCTTGGGACACGTATGAAAAGAACATGCGGTATCCATGACCCAAACATCGTCTGATCTAGAACTATTTGAACTGACTATAAGAACACCACCTTCACTGTCTGTTTCAGCAACACTAGCTTCATCGATTTTATCTTTCTCACTTTCTAGCTTTTTTTTCAATTTTAAACACTCTTTCTTGATGTGACCCTTTCTATGATAATAGCGGCACTTAATTGGCTTACTAGACTGTGATCTACCTCTCCATTTTTTGCTATCAAAACTTCTCTCTATTCAGTTCTTCCCCGAACAACAAGACCTCACTACAGCAAAAACGGCGTTTTCCGGCGGAACAATTCCGGGGGAAAATTCCGCCGGATTTATACCGGCGGATAACCGGCGGAAGAGGGGGAAAATTAAAAACCGGCGGAAAAACCGGGGGAAAATTCCCCCGGTTTATTTTTTGAATTTTTTTAATAAAAAAACCGAGGGAAATCCGGGGGAACTTTCCCCCGGTTTTTTTATTTATTTTTTTTTTATATTAACCGGCGGCAAAACCGGGGGAATTATTCCCCCGGTTTTATTTTTATATTTTTTTAAATATTTTTAACCCGTAAACCGGCGGAAAACCGAGGGAATTATTCCCCCGGTTTTATTTTTATATTTTTTAAAATATTTTTAACCCCGTAAACCGGCAGAAAACCGGGGGAATTATTCCCCCGGTTTTATTTTTATATTTTTTTAAATATTTTTAACCCGTAAACCGGCGGAAAACCGGGGGAATTATTCCCCCGGTTTTATTTTTATATTTTTTAAAATATTTTTAAATAGAAAACCGGCGGACAACCGGGGGAATATTTCCCCCGGTTTTATTTTTACATTTTTTAAATATTTTTAACCCGTAAACCGGCGGAAAACCGGGGGAATTATTCCCCCGGTTTTATTTTTATATTTTTTAAATATTTTTAACCCGTAAACCGGCGGAAAACCGGGGGAATTATTCCCCCGGTTTTATTTTTATATTTTTTAAAATATTTTTAACCCCGTAAACCGGCGGAAAACCGGGGGAATTATTCCCCCGGTTTTATTTTTATATTTTTTTAAATATTTTTAACCCGTAAACCGGCGAAAAACCGGGGGAATTATTCCCCCGGTTTTATTTTTATATTTTTTAAAATATTTTTAACCCCGTAAACCGGCGGAAAATCGGGGGAATAATTCCCCCGGTTTTATTTTTATTTTTTTTATATATTTTTTATATCCGATTTTTTTTAAAAATTTTTTTTATGTATTTTTAAATTTAAAACCAGCGGAAAATCGGAGGAATAATTCTCCTGTTTTTTTTTTGAAATTGTTTTTATGTAAAATCGGTAGAAATTAATTTTTTTTAAATGAAGTTAATTAATTGTTTGAATTGTTTTAGAGTGTACTTTTATATTTTCTTTTAGTTTACAATAATAACCAAGTAAAATGAAAGACAATTGTACTTTTAAGAATTAAGATGTGTTCTTTAACAAATAAATAAGATATAGAATTTTAATTTTTGTTATAGGATCTGATATACAAAGTCCAAATCTAAATCCGATAACATAATTTGACAAATGCTCAATCCAATTTGAGAGATCCTATAATCATGATCTATAAATACTAAACTCAATTCTATCAAAGATCCGAAAATACGTCCAAAAATTCTAGTCGATTAAAAATACTTGTAATATTAAAAACCTAAAACGTCAAATAAAAATGAGCATATATAAGTATAGTGATGGACAGAAAAGTGATAGTCGTTTAAGCATGTTATTTGAAATTAAAGCATGTTATTTGAAATTAAACGAGAATACGTTAATAGAAAAGTATCAAAAATTATAATAAGTGCATATATTATGTGTAAACTAACATATATTACATTTTGCTTATGACGAGAGGGTAACAATCTTAAGTTATGGTATTTTCTTGCTAAGAAGTCCTTTGATCGATATCTACTTATTGTTATTCCTTTTTTTTTTCCTTAAATCTTAGTAACAATTTTAAGTCATCGTATTTTCTTGTTATCCGATATTGATTCCTTATGAATAGTATTATCTTTTTATCAAAGACTTTCTATTTAGTGAAGATGTTTATGCCCAAAAATCATGACATAATAATATGGGAATGTGATTTTGTTATGTTTTTCCAAACATTTTTATTAAATTCTTTATAATTAAATCAAATATTTTCTTTTGAAACATATATATTTTTAAAATTTACAAAAACAATTTTATCGTTTTATACGATCATATCAAAGGGACAGGACGTATTTTTGGTCACGGATAAATTATAATGTGGAAAAAGTTATATGTGCCCGATATTTTTATATTCTGCCCCCTATTTTAGTTGATTTAACATTTGTTGAAATATCGAAAACATATGTAAAGATTTAACTCATAAATTAAATACATAATATAAACTAAGATACGAAAAATTAATGTAAAATTTATCCCGATTTTCAATAATTTTCCTGTTGTGTTTATAGAAGATAGTATCGAAAGAGATAGAGAGGACCAATCGTGGAGTTGATGATTATATGGAATGCGTCCCTACTTAGACAATTAATTAATGTGCTATAGTTCTACTATTTTCTTTTATGAATCTATCTAATACTTCTACAATTAATTAATGTGCTATAATTAATGTGCTTAGTCTTTTATTTGCATCGTTGAATTGAAGTTGCAATACTAGCTAGTGTTATTCTCGTTTTCGCTGTGATATTTGACTAAGGTCTTTACCGAATATATTTCGATCATCATTACTCTTAAAAAAATCATATAAGTTCTAATTTTTTACCAAAAAAATTTATAATTTATAAGCTCCAATAAAAAAAAATCAAATTTAGTATACTCAAAATTACTTTATGGAAAAAAATACTTATATTTATAATTAATATAATTTGTGGGAACAAATTAATTTTTTTAAAAAAATTACCCCGTAACCGGGGGAAAACCGGGGGACTTTTCCCCCGGTTTATTTTTATATTTTCCCCGTAAACCGGGGGAAAAACCGGGGGAATTTTCCCCCGGTTTTTTTTTTGCAAAATTTTTCCCGGTAAACCGGGGGAAAAACCGGGGGAATTTTCCCCTGGTTTTTTTTTTTTTTAAATTTTTCCCGGTAAACCGGGGGAAAAACCGGGGGAAATTTCCCCCGGTTTTTTTTTTTGCAAATTTTTCCCGGTAAACCGGGGGAAATTTCCCCCGGTTTTCCCCCGGTTTCCCCCCCCTTTTTCCCCCTCTTCCCTCCTCCTCCTCTTCCTTTCTCCTTCATTTCTTTATCTCTCACCAACTTCGCCCTCTCTCTCTCTCTCCGGCTCTCCCACCGTCGACGCCCCTGCCGCCAGTCGCCGCCGTCCCCGCCGTCGCCCTCCCATCCTCCGCCGCCCACCGTACCATTTGACCGGTTTTTTTTTTTTATGACAGTTTATTTTTTATTATTTTACATATTAATTGTTTTGATATTGTTATATGCAAATATATAGAATTTTTGTTGTTAGATATGTTATAAATAATGTATTTTAACATAATTATTGATGGTTAATAATTTTCAAATGTTAGAAGTCTTTCATGTATGGATTTATTGCTTTTTTAAAGTATATTTTTTCGTAATGTATAAATATTGAAAATGTTTGATATACAAATATATATAATTTTTGTGTTAGATATGGTATTTGTTCATGTATTTTGACATAATTATTAGTATTTGTTATATGAAATTATTGATTATTTTTTATTGTGGTATTTTGTTATATGTAAAGTACTTTATAAATTGTTGATGTAAAGTACGAAAGGTGATGATAATTTATTTATTTGTCTCGAAATTGTAGGTATTTCGCTTATTCGACTTCGTTTGCCTAGCCGTTAAATTTGGTATAAATATCGAAAAGGTACGTATGGCTAACTTTTGCTAATATGAGCCATTGCTTGGCTATGCGTAGTTATAATTAGATGTATATGTATATATTATTAGATAGTTTGTAGCTAATAAGGTAGTATGAGATATTGAGATGGTGGATGGGAATTGGGGGAAGGGGTGGAGCCTTCCCATTGTTTGCTGTGGTTTACACGTGCTTGCATGTTGTGGTGATATAAGGGGGTGGTACGTATTTTTTGACAATATATAACTAGTAAATAAAATATAATAATGCTTTATATATTCTGTAATATGATGCAATTATATTGTCTTTCGTGAAATTTTTCTATACGATCTGTAATATGATACTTGTGTTTGATTTTATGTAAAATGTAAAATTTGTTACAATGAAAAGTTAGATGATATAGTTAAAAATAAACAAACCATATAATAATTAGTTAATCTGTAATATGTAGATGGATATACCCTCGCATAGAATGTGGATGTATAGAAGGACTGAGGCTAATTCTTCGGGGCTTTCAAACTCATTTGTTGATGGAGTGGATGGATTTATAGACCATGCTAAAACTTGTGAAGAGTTTATAAAGTTTCGAATGATTCGATGTCCATGTGCAAAATGCGTTAAAAAGTGGGCTGTTCTAGAACCGTTTAAAGTTAGGGAACATCTTCTCCGTTTTGGTTTTAAAACAAATTATTGGTTTTGGGTAGATCATGGTGAGGTAGGACCCGTTCAAGATAATACACCGTTCGGTCAACCAAGTACATCTATTAATCTTGACAATAATCCCCTACAAAGATATGAAGATATGTGCTTCGATGCCGTCAGGGAAAATATTGTTGTGGATGATATGGTTGATATGAGGAATAACGATGGACAACTTATTGTGGAAGAGGCGCCAAATGCGGAAACAAAAAAATTCTTCGATCTTTTGAATGAATTTAACAAACCAATATGGCCTGGTTGTAAAGATCACTCCCCTTTATCTGTTGCGGCAAGATTAATGAGTATCAAAACTGACTACAATGTTGCGCGGGACGGTATTGATGAAATAATACAGTTAATGTCTGAAGTAATGCCTACCCCGCATGACCTCCCATCAAACTTTTACGAGGCGCAGAAACTTGTAAAACGATTGGGTTTGGTTAGCTACAAAATTGATTGTTGTGTCAATGGATGCATGTTGTATTATAAAAATGATTCTGCCGCGACGGAATGTAAATTCTGTAGTGCTCCTAGATATCGAGAAATTCCGATTAGGAGTCAAGGCCGACGTAAACACATCCCCGTTAAGCGAATGCATTACCTACCACTAATCCCACGATTAAAACGTTTGTATGCATCTTTGAGTTCAGCACCACACATGCGATGGCATGTTGAACATCGCCGACCGGAAGGGATTATGTGTCACCCAGCTGATGGGAATGCATGGAAAAATTTTGATACAGTTTATCCTGATTTCGCTGCTGAACCTAGAAATGTTAGACTTGCTTTGTGTTCTGATGGATTCACACCGTATTCTCAATCAGCATCGCCATATTCATGTTGGCCGGTAATTGTAACACCGTATAATTTACCACCTGAGATGTGTATGTCAATGCCTTATATGTTTTTGACATGCATAATTCCCGGGCCAAAAAATCCGAAAGTTAACATTGACGTGTATTTGCAACCACTTATTGATGAGTTGAAAGAACTTTGGGATGTGGGTGTTGAGGCGTATGATGCATCAAAAAAACAAAATTTTATGATGAGAGCTGCGTTAATGTGGACAATTAATGATTTCCTGCGTATGGAATGCTATCCGGTTGGATGACTGCTGGTAAATTAGCATGTCCGTATTGTATGGGTGACAGTAAGGCCGTAACATTGAAACATGGAAGGAAAAATACATGGTTTGATTGCCATCGACAATTTCTTGAAATGACCCATCCTTTTCG
>CM047875.1:1970819-1993125 GCA_026212405.1 Petrea volubilis | reverse complement strand
CATGTATGGATATTGCTTTTTTAAGTATATTTGCGTAATGTATAAATATTGAAAATGTTTGATATACAAATATATATATTTTTGTGTTAGATGGTATTTGTTCATGTATTTTGGACATAATATTAGATTTGTTATATGAAATTATTGATTATTTTTTATTGTGGTATTTTGTTATCTGTAAATTACTTTATAAATTGTTGATGTAAAGTACGAAAGGTGATGATAATTATTTATTTGTCTCGAAATGTAGGTATTTCGCTTATTCGACTCGTTTGCCTAGCCGTTAATTTGGTAATAATACGAAAAGGTACGTATGGCTAACTTTGCTAATATGAGCCATGCTTGGCTATGCGTAGTTATAATTAGATGTATCTGTATATATTATTAGATAGTTTGTAGCTAATAAGTTAGTATGAGATATTGAGATGGTGGATGGAATTGGGGAAGGGTGGAGCCTTCCCATTGTTTCTGTGGTTTACACGGCTTGCATGTTGTGGTGATATAAGGGGGTTGTACGTATTTTGACAATATATAACTAGGTAAATAAAATATAATAATGCTTTATATATTTCTGTAATATGATGCAATTATATTGTCTTTCGTGAAATTTTTCTATACGCTCGTAATATGATACTTGTTTTTGATTTTATGTAAAATGTAAAATTTGTTACAATGAAAAGTTAGATGATATAGTTAAAAATAAACAAACCATATAATAATTAGTAATCTGTAATATGTAGATGGATATAACCCTCGCATCGAATGTGGATGTATAGAAGGACTGAGGCTAATTCTTCGGAGGCTTTCAACTCATTTGTTGATGGAGTGGATGGATTTATTGACCATGCTAAAACTTGTGAAGAGTTTATAAAGTTCTCGAATGATTCGATGTCCATGTGCAAAATGCGTTAAAAAGTGGGCGTTTCTAGAACCGTTTAAAGTTAGGGAACATCTTCTCCGTTTTGGTTTTTTTAAAACAATTATTGGTTTTGGGTAGATCATGGTGAGGTAGGACCCGTTCAAGATAATACACCGTTCGAGTCAACCAAGTACATCTATTAATCTTGACAATAATCCCCTACAAAGATATGAAGATATGTGCTTCGATGCCGTCAGGGGAAAATATTGTTGTGGATGATATGGTTGATATGAGGAATAACGATGGACAACTTATGTGGAAGAGGCGCCAAATGCGGAAACAAAAAAATTCTTCGATCTTTGAATGAATTTAACAAACCAATATGGCCTGGTTGTAAAGATCACTCCCCTTTATCTGTTGCGGCAAGATTAATGAGTATCACAAACTGACTACAATGTTGCGCGGGACGGTATTGATGAAATAATACAGTTAATGTCTGAAGTAATGCCTACCCCGCATGACCTCCCATCAACTTTTACGAGGCGCAGAAACTTGTAAAACGATTGGGTTGGTTAGCTACAAAATTGATTGTTGTGTCAATGGATGCATGTTGTATTATAAAAATGATTCTGCCGCGACGGAATGTAATTCTGTAGTGCTCCTAGATATCGAGAAATTCCGATTAGGAGTCAAGGCCGACGTAAACACATCCCCGTTAAGCGAATGCATACCTACCACTAATCCCACGATTAAAACGTTTGTAGCATCTTTGAGTCAGCACCACACATGCGATGGCATGTTGAACATCGCCGACCGGAAGGGATTATGTGTCACCCAGCTGATGGAATGCATGGAAAATTTTGATACAGTTATCCTGATTTCGCTGCTGAACCTAGAAATGTTAGACTTGCTTTGTGTTCTGATGGATTCACACCGTATTCTCAATCAGCATCGCCATATTCATGTTGGCCGGTAATTGTAACACCGTATAATTTACCACCTGAGATGTGTATGCCAATGCCTTATATGTTTTTGGACATGCATAATTCCCGGGCCAAAAAATCCGAAAGTTAACATTGACGTGTATTTGCAACCACTTATTGATGAGTTGAAAGAACTTTGGGATGTGGGTGTTGAGGCGTATGATGCATCAAAAAAAACAAAATTTTATGATGAGAGCTGCGTTAATGTGGACAATTAATGATTTTCCTGCGTATGGAATGCTATCCGGTTGGATGACTGCTGGTAAATTAGCATGTCCGTATTGTATGGGTGACAGTAAGGCCGTAACATTGAAACATGGAAGGAAAAATACATGGTTTGATTGCCATCGACAATTTCTTGAAATGACCCATCCTTTTCGACGGAACAAAATGAATTTCAAGAAAAATAGACTGAGTTCGACCCGGCACCACCGAAAGTCGATGGTAATCAAATGGCAGAACTTGTACAATGGTTACCGAAAATTACTGAGCACCCGCATATGGAAAAGTTACCCGGGTATGGTATAACGCACAATTGGACAAAACAAAGTATATTTGGGAATTGCCGTATTGGAAAGATGTTTTAATTCGTCATAACCTGGATGTCATGCATATTGAAAAAAATGTATTTGATAATATTTTTAACACAGTAATGGACATCAAAGGAAAAACTAAAGACAATATAAATGCACGGATGGATATGGCCGAACTTTGTAGGCGGCGTGAGTTAGAATTGGTTCAAAAGTCAAGCGGGCAATGGGGAAAGCCAAAAGCTAAGTATACCTTCACGCTAGACCAAAAGAGAGCAATATGTGAGTGGATTAAACAACTAAAAATGCCAGATGGGTACTCCTCAAATTAAGTCGTTGTGTAGACTCACAAACAGTCAAAATTCATGGCATGAAGAGTTATGATTGTCATATATTCATGGAACAATTATTGCCTATTGCATTCAAGGAATTGCCCGATGATATTTGGAAGCCATTGGCTGAATTGAGTCAATTTTCAAAGATTTGTGTTCAAGTACATTGAGGCACGATGATCTTGACAAGATGGAGAAAAATATTCCAATAATTTTATGCAAATTAGAACGAATATTTCCTCCTGCATTTTTCGATATAATGGAGCATTTACCTGTTCACTTGATCGATGAAGCTCGGAATGGTGGTCCAGTGCAATTTAGATGGATGTATCCGTTTGAAAGGTAGATCATTTATTTTGGTTGTACATTGCATAACTTAAATTATCTTATGCATTGTTATTAATTACATAAAAATTTTCGTTAAATAATGTTATAGGTATTTGGGCAAGATTAAAAAAACAGTCAAACAAAAAGCTCAAGTAGAAGGGTCTATATGTGAGGCCTATCTTAGACGTGAGACTGCCAATTTTTGCTCCTTCTACTTTAATTCCCACGTGCGGTCAATGAGTACGCGCGTACCACGGAACGATGATGGTGGTGTTGATGTTTCAGTACCATCAACTTTGTCGGTTTTCAATCAACCAGGTCGTTCATTAGGAGCATGTAAGGAACGCTATTTTGAGAGTTTGCAGGAGTATAATTCCGCTAAACTACATGTGCTGTTAAATTGTGATGAAGTCGAAATATATATCAAGTAAGTAACAAATTTAATAAGTTATAATTATTTTATGCCTTTTATATGATTATCAAAAATTCTGAATTAAATCTTGTCAAACGTAGCTATTTTCGACAATATTATAAGATCACAGAAGTTGACGCAAGTGAGCGGATCGAAAATGAATTCGCAGACTGGTTCAATTCGCACGTAAGTTTTAATTTAAAAAAAATTTATAAAATTTGTGAAAAGATGCATGAACATTGTTGTTGACGTTAATTATATAGTTTCATTATATAGGTCCTTGAACTGAATAATGGAATGTTGTCAATATTTTTGAAACAACTTGCGCTAGGGCCTAATTTCTCTGTGAGGACATATCCGATATATATTGTGAATGGTTTCAAATTTCACACACGATCATGGAGTGAGGGTAAAAAATAATGAATTGTGGCGTATGGGTGAAAGGCGGTTACGATGGCGATTCCGGCGAAGATGACTACTATGGAATTTTGAATGAAATTCTTGAATTGGAGTATACGGGGGAACCATTAAAAAAAGTGGTGTTGTTCAAGTGTGATTGGTTTGACCCCACTCCACATAGAGGAACGCGCATTGCACACCCAGAATGTAGTATTATTGAGGTGAAACAGACAAGCAGATACAGAAAATATGACCCTTTCATAATCGCCCAACAAGCGCGCCAAGTTTATTTTGTTGTGTATCCAGGCCGTATTCGTGGCAAGACCCAATGGTTCGCTATAATTAAAAGTAAAGCTAAAGGCAGAGTTGAAACTCCTGGTGGTATGGAGGAGGCTTACCAAAATGATATGTGCCAGGTTATGAACTCTTCTACTGATGATGGAGTACCCGCTTTGTGTGATGAAGATGTTGACTTAGATATTGTTCAGCTCGTCGAACTTGAGGTTCACGAGGAGGATGAACAGGAAAATAATGATGTCTCGGCCGACGAAGAATATAGTGAGAGAGATGAGGATCATGAGGAAGACTTGATGTTAATGAACGATGATTCAAATAATGATAGAGACAGTGACTAGGGTTTATTTGATTTGTAAGAGTTGATTGGTAATGATTGAATTCTTATGTAATATTTTATATTAATGTAAATTTTGTATGTATCTTTCTAATTAATATTAGTATGCAATTCATCTATTAATTTATATTAATGACAATAATTTAGATGCAACCGCGGAAACGCTCTGGATCAAGTAATGCCATACGGGGTAGAATCAATTCTTCACAATCATTCATCCCAACCACTAGTCCTTTATCGCATGACTTAAACGATCCTCCAATTATCAATGAACACATGAACACAACATACCATCATGCTGCATCGGCTCCATTGCAATTCATGCCTACTCCATCCGTAGGTGGACATAGTCCACCGATTAGTTCACCTAATCCATCTGCTCAGGATGCATATAGCGTCCCGGATCCTCCAACCACACGAGCTGGACAAAAGCTTTTCTTGGAGCCGGCTCCGAATTGGTAAGAGAGAGTTTAATATGTCAAGTTTAGTTGTATTATAATAACTTAAACATGATATGACGTGTATATATACTGTATGTGCAGTAGCTTCATCCCGGCCGATCGTGGAGCTAACACTATAGGTACCGTATTGAAAAGCCGAATGACTGAGTTCGTTCCTACATTCAAATATGTTAGCACACAGCTTTTTGATACGTGGTTTGAGGAGTGGAAGGTTCCTATTTTCTTTTGTATATTGATTATATGTAACACATAACACATAAATTTTTATGCATATTGTAATCTTTTAAAATAAAACATATACAGAAATATGTTGAGTGGGATCCTGCCCATGAGTATCATATGAAAAAGGCTTTTCGAAGCCGTGGTTCGAGAAAACTGTCGCAGCTATATGAGCATGTCAGGGAAGTTGGGACGCGACCAGCGTGGATAGTGCCCCAAATATGGGACCAATTGACCGCCTATTGGGCTTCAGAGACATTCAAAAAACAAAGCGAACAGAATAAAAAAAATAGAGAAGCGGGTGGTGGAGCATGTTATGGTGGCGGGCCGAAGTCACTTGCGACGAAAAAATTTGAGATGGTATGTTATTTATTATCAATTTTATTATAACTATTATTGTTATTAAAAATTTTATTTGTCAATTATCTAGGAGGCCGAGTGTCAACGTGAGGTCGGCTATCATGAGGTTGTTCAAAAGTGTTATACGAGATCACTTAGACCCGACGAGATGACCCAGGGTGACGAGGATGAAGGGAGCACGGCCAATAATGTGGTTTGGCTAAATCAAAATGCCAAACAAGTCCACGTACGTATACAGTATATTAATTTGCATATGTAATTAACTAATTATACATACTTGCATAACTTAAATTTCAATTGTTTAATATAATTTATTTAATTTCTTGTAGGAGAACTACCAACAATTGTTGCAAGCCCAGGAGCAATCAATAGCAGCAGGGTTGAGCGATGAAGCTACACAACAGTCTACACACGAGTTGTTTATGCAGGCGGTCGGACCCCCGAACAGAAAGGGCCGCCAAATTGGGCTAAACTACATTCCTCGGGAAAAGAGGGGGCAACACTCATTGGGTAGTTCCTCATCGCGTACTGATCATTCTAATTCCGGAGTACATGTACAGGCACAATTGACGGATCTCAGAAATCAAATCGAGACTTATATCTCATCTCATAAAGAAGAGATCACCGAATTAAAGTCTCAAAATAACACAATGATGTCAATGATGCAACAACTGTACACCGGACTTGTGAGCAATCGTCCGTCCTCCTCCGGAGCAGCTCCCCAGTCATCTCGTCGGCGTCGTCCCTCGGGCAATACGTCCCACGACACATGTCAAGGATTTCCCGCTCAACACATGTTTGCACCGCAACCAAATGCGAATCCCATGAATGTCGGAGATGATAACGAAAATGACATCAACTATTTTGAGGAGGACGATGAGGAGGACGAGTAGACACATTTGATAGTTTAATTTGACGTATGAACAACGTTTTTATTTGTCTGCCGAATTTGTATTTTATATTTGAATTATATTTCAAACAATATAGGATAATATTTTATATTTGTCAATTTATTTTAGCTTTATGTATTTTTCTTTATTTTACTTGTTTGTGAATATTAGCATTTTGCATTATTAGAATATTATAAATGAAATTTATAAATAAAAATTTTTTAATGAGCTGATTTTTTGTTTTTATTTTTGCGGGGGAAAACCGGGGGAAATTTCCCCCGGTTTAATAAAATTCAATTTTTTTTAATTAAAATTAAATTTTTTTAATATTCCGGCTGAAAAAACCGGGGGAAATATCCCCCGGTTTTTTAAAATTAAATGTTTTTTAATATTCCGGCGGAAAAAACCGGGGGAAATATCCCCCGGTTTTTTAAAAATTAAATTTTTTAAATATACCGGCGGAAAAAACCGGGGGAAATTTCCCCCGGTTTTTTAAAAAATAAATTTTTTTTAAAAATATTCCGGCCGGTTTTTGAAAATTAAATTTTTTTTAAAATATTCCGGCGGAAAAACCGGGGGAAATTTCCCCCGGTTTTCTAAAATTAAATTTTTTTTAAAATAATCCGGCGGAAAAAACCGGGGGAATTTTCCCCCGGTTTTTTAAAAATAATTTTTTTTAAAAATATTCCGGCCGGTTTGTGAAAATTAAATTTTTTTTAAAATATTCCGGCGGAATACACCGGGGGAAATTTCCCCCGGTTTTTTAAAATTAAATTTTTTTTAAAATAATCCGGCAGAAAAAACCGGGGGAAATTTCCCCCGGTTTTTTAAAATTAATTTTTTTTTAAAATATTGCGGTGGAAAAAACCGGGGGAAATTTCCCCCGATTTTTTAAATTAAATTTTTTTTCCAAATTCCGGCGGAAAAACCGGCGGAATATTCCGCCGGTTTTTGATCCGGCGGAAAAAGCGGCGGATTATCGGCGGCCCGGCATATTCCGGCGCCAAAAAAACCGGCAGACCGGTTTCCGCCGGTTTTCCGCCGCTTTAACGATTTTCCGGCGAAAATTCCGCCGGATTTTCCCCCCGCTTTTGCCCGTTTTTCCTGTAGTGCCTTCACCTTGATTTTCTGAGGTACTAGATGTAATTTCCCCATCAATCGAATATTTACTTAATAGGGCTTCTTGAACATCATTCAATGTAATGGTATCCCTACCATACAAGATACTATCCCAAAATTAGAATAAATAGGAGGAAAAGAACACAACAACAATAACACCAAATCCTCATCATGGTATTTCACATCCAAATTCTCCAAATCAGTAATGATAGTTTTGAAATTATCAATGTAGGATTCAATCAAATACCTTCAACCATTTTGCAAGAATGCAATTGTTGTTTTAAATGTAACTTATTCATCAAGTTCTTCTTCATGCAGATTTCTTCTAACATTTGCCACAAACTCACAGCATCCTCTTCTTTCAACACATCCTATAGGATTTCATTATGCAAGTGCAATTGAATATGCGCTACGGCCTTTCGGATAACTTTATGCTTCAGGCATCCTTGCTTTTCCTAGCAGGGCATATTCAAGATCCGTTTGTGTCAAAATTGCCATCATCCTTGTTTCTATAAAGGGAAACAGGCTTTGTGATCGAGCTTTTTGATTTCATGTTTAACGAAAGCCATTCCAAGAACAAAACAAAATCATAACTAAGATGGCTCTGATACCAGACTGTTATGAAAATAAACACAAATCTAAAGCAAAAATAAAACGACACAAGAATTTATGTGGTTCACCAAATCCGGGTTACATCCACGAGCAAAAAAGAGAGAGATTTTGTTCACTATCTCGAAAGAGGTACAAAATGGAGTCACAATGGTGCTTTCAATACTCTCAAAAACCACTCTAAAATCTACAGAAAAAGTTATATATGAACCACCCACAAAGTAGTTTTATAGTGGGGTTCAAAGTCTGCAATGGTCAAAAATATGTCTATTTGCAGGTTCGCAAGTTTTGTGCGAACCTACACAGAGTGTTCTGCCCAAACAGAATGTTCTATAGAGGTGCGCAAAAAAATGCCGCAAGTGCACAAATGATTTTGTCCAAAATTGGACTTTTAGAGCTATACACAACACCCAAGTTAAGGTCACGTGTCGATTTTGAGATCTTAAGAGTTGAATAGGGGTTTCCTAGTGATTATAAACATTTGGAGTACCAAGTTTTATAGATAATGTTTTGCTAAATTAAATTAATTGCTTAAGAAATTTATTCAGACAAATTTTGAGTTTGTAAATACAAGTTACAAGACAAGAAAAATATATAAAAAAATATTTGAATTTAAAGAAAAAGAATATAATTTAGTGAAAAATAACCTCCTAGAAGGCAAGAAAAATGTACAACAAATTGTTTTACAAGGTGATCACCACCATTTTCTACATTGTTCTAACTTTTCACGAAATGAGCGATGAGTTGCTTAGGGTTACCATCTCCATTAAATCGTTGGAATTTGGGTGGTGGGTATCCTATTGGCATCCTCAAATAGTCGTATTGTATGGCTTTGACTATGTAGGACGGACCAAATTCCCTACCCCAAAATTGTACCCCATCTGCTGCGCCATCCTCCAAATGATCGACATGTGTAGTATTTTCTAATGGTTTACTAAAGGCAAAATTAGTTCTCCCATTTCTCACCCTAGAGGAAAATTCTCCCCTCTGCAACTCACATGTTCCAGGAAAAGAGGTTCTCGCCGATATCTCTCCAGTCATCAACCTAATATCCGCCGTCGTCGGAGTCATAGTCGTCTCCGTCTAGTACCACCTCACTGAGCATTCGGTGGTGCATGATGATTCCTGGGGTACCCTCAAATGGGTTTGCTCCCACTTCCTCGATCAAACCCATTTTGAGAAAATAGATTCATGGATTGCCAATCCCGACGATTTTTGTTGGGTTTTCATCTGCAGGGACAAAGCTAGTGGGAACATCGCCCATAAATTGGCCCTGCATGCCGTGTTGGAGCCTCTATCAGGAAAACATAGGATTCATGGGCGCAATTCTCTTGCATCCATATTTTTTGGGCTCAAATCCCATCAAAACGAACCGAAACAAGATTTCGAGAAGAATTTAATTTACAAGATGCAGTTATTTTTGTAACATTCTGCTCCAAGTGGGATTGATAATCTATTGATTAATCCCATGGTTGATGGGGCTCCGAGTTTATTTGGACTTGGATGCTCAAAGATTATGGCTTATTTAGCATAGAGAAGATCCATTGACGGCGAGAGGTTTGGTTTATGCGGAGTGTATGAAGAGAAGTGGGTAGAAATGGGAAATAGAGGTGGTGACAATTGAAGGAGAAGACCATTGTTTTCATGTGTTTTATACAAAGGCTAAAAAGGCCAAGGATTTGAGATTGTAAAGAAGAGGACTCTTTGGTTATTTTTTCGTTTTTTCTTGAGTCGCAAAGGGGAGGACTTTTTCTCTTGGGTGAGAAAACACAGAACTAATTATGCCGATAATAAACCATTAGTAAATATTACATGCGTCGATCATCCGGGGCATGGGGCAGCAGATGGGGTACAATATTGGGGCAGGGGATCTGGTCTGGTATGTAGGAGAAGTTTGTGATGAGAAATGAAAAATGTTCTCTTCCCAATTTAACTAAATAGGGGAAGGGGGTAATTTTCCCATGAAAAATGATGCAGATCAGCTTTTACCCCGAAATAAGCCGACTCATAGAGCAAACGGTTCAGCAACTATTTCTGTTAAGAAAATGGAAATCGTGTGGGGGGGGGGGAGGGGGGGATATGGCTGGGACTAAAATTTATTATAAATTATCGTATGGGACCAAATGTGATTAGAAGCTTGACTTATAAGACCAAAAATGCAATTTTCTCCCAAATTCCCCTAATCCTAAATATCAATAATTTTGTTCCTAGCCATTGGAATTGTAGTTCAGTTGTGAGGGTTCAAACTAACAGTTAATATGTACAGAGTGTTTCGAGTTGATTCTATTAAAAAAAATAATAATAATTTTGTTCCTAAATAATCCGAAACCAACCGGTCAGCCCTAGGGATGGCAACAGGGCGGGTATGGGGCGGGTTTGGCCAAACCCGGGACCCGCCCCGTTGGGAAAATTTTGGACCCGGGCCCGGACCCGCCCTGTCCGCCCGGGTCCGGGTTGGACTCGATAGACCGACCAGGTTTATGTTTTAAAAATAATTAAAAAATATATATTTTTTTTAAGAAATTGATATTATTATAATTTTATAAATATGAAAAAAAAATAGCACTACTAAAACACTAGTTATTTATAAATTTTTATGAACACATTTTAATTTTAAAAAATTAAACATCATTATCACATATTTATTTGTACATATTTTGAAATCATAACTTAATTATTAATGTTATATAATCATTTTTAAATACAAGAATGTCATATTTATTTTTTTAAATAACTATTTATATAATATATATTTTTATATATGAAATATAGATGTATATTATATAAATTTACATAAAATAATAAATGAAAATATATATAAATTACTAACCGGGACGAGTTCGGGACAGGTTCGAATTTAAAAAATGAAGTCTCGGGATCCGCCCCGAACTCGATTAAGAGTTTTCAAATCCACCCCATTAAGAACGGGTCCGGATTCGAATCTAACCCGGACCCATTGCCATCCCTATTCAGCCCCAGGTCGGGCCATTTCGTTCCTAGACAGGCAAAAGCCCAGTTCGGACAAACACGCCCACGATTTTCTTTGTGCCTATTGTGAAAAAGGGAAACAAATTCTCCAATTAATGCGTCAAAAGTCACTCCTCACAGCCACAGCTGAGAAATATGAGCAAATTCCAGTGTTACTGCGTTTTCTTGCTGCTCTCTTTCATCAACTATTTGTTCCTGCACGCTTATGGTGAGTGCTATAATTCCCCGCTTCCCTTTCTTGTTCAATTATGGGTTTATGCGCCGCCATTCCTTGAATCAGTGCCTGTTTCGGTATTTACTTTGATCGATTTTCAGAGAACTTAATTCTTCGTAGGCGATAAAGAAAAGACAAAACCCCCATGAGGGATTATCATTTTTGGGCAAATTGTTGATTGGCATTACTTTGCTTTATTGGGATTTGTTCAAATTTGATTTGATTTGATTTGAGAGAGAAAATTCTGATTGCAATGGTATTTAGCAGAAATAAACTTTTCGTTTGAGAGGTGAGCTTTGTGTGTGTGTGTGTTCTTTTTGTGATATTATTCGAGTGTTTAATTCGGGTATGTTTGTCTCCAGTGGCATATTAATGTGAAACAACTGATTGACGTACAGTATGAATTTTCGGCAATGCGATGGTAGCAAATTTGAAGCTTCTTCGCGTTTAAACAGTATTATGAATTGTGTATTGGACTATTTTGTTCATTAGTCTCACTCTAGTGCAATACGGAATGGTGGTATACGCGGTGAGGTAATTAATCACGGTTAATCATAAGCTAGGATAGATGGTATCATGCTTGGTTAGACGAGCAGAATTGTTTTTACCTTATCAATGCTGCTGAACATATATAGTGATGAAGATTATAATAAAAAAAACAATATTGTGCAATATGCCGTTTGCTCTTCAACTGGAATCAGAACAATCTTTATTTTTCATTTTTTTTTAACGCCTGAAATTGTCCTGAAGTGTCTTCGCACATATATTATCACCAAATTGTTAATATATATATAAGTGAAGTATTATGAAAGAATTTGGAAGGAAGTTCAAATGGTTGCTGTATGATCTTAACAAAATAGGACTTTGGCTGAAGATATATGTGTAATCTGATCTAAACGGTCAGCAAATTCATACTCTCTCGAGTTTGTACTTAGCACCAACCTGCATGCTTGTATGCTATTCTATATGATAGTGTAGTCAATTGCATCAATTGTTCACTTGGTGTTGAAGAGAAAGGATGCATCCTGTTAAAGAATCCACAAATGGGTAAATTATCAAAACCTAGAAGGTTATTAACCTCCCTACTGAGTGTTCGGAACTTTTTTAATATAAGACTGCAGGGGTGACTGAAAACCAAATTAAGCTTGAATTGCTTATTGTTTAGTTTCTCCATGTGTTAATATCATATAATCATATGTGTAGCATAGTTGATCAAAAAAATGTGTAGCTTAGTTGATCCCAAAAAAAAAAATGTTTAGCATAGTTTTATATGGATACAGGCTTCATTATTTAGCCCAAAGTTTCTAAAATTCTGATTTGGAATTTCAATGACCTATAAATAATTTTTCAGAATGTATGACAAAAAACTTGATAAGTTGCCAGTCATCTTCTAATTTGCACCATGTCTACAGTTTTGCTTGTGTGCCATCTATAAAACTGCAAGGAATTCAGATATGTGCAAATATTGTTCCCACCTCAAATAGCAATACCTTGGGTTTATTTTCCTACTCTTTCCTTTTCCCTTCTTTTTTTCTTCTCGAAATTTGTTGATCCGTAGCATTACTTTTTATTTTCAAGAGGCAGAGAACGCAAGTAAGCAACCATATCCACGGAGTACACCTATCCAATATGATTCTTCTCTATCATCTTGATTTCTCATTTGGGGCTACTAAGCACGTCAAGTCCACCCTAAGGTACAAGAAGCCATACTGCAGGGAGAACCCAAAATAGCCACACCATATGCATCTTCAATCTTTTCTAAACAGCATGGCCTTAAATTTTGATTAAGGGAATGACAATTTTCTTATCCGAGGTGAATGTACATGCAACAAAAGCAACTTCTTGGATTTTTGCTATTGGTTACCAAATGTAATTAAAGCAGGCATATGGAGAGTATTTTAATGTAGTATGGGGCATCTTATCACCTAAGAATATTTCAAATTTGACTGTGGAGATAGAATGGATGTTTTTGCGACTATTGATTACTAAGTGATGTATAGGATTTATGACGTCTTAAAGGGAAGTTAAGATTCCCTGACATAAGAGAAGAAAAGCATCCTTGGTGATAGAAGTTCTTATATGAACTCTTTCTTTTTGAACTTTTGGCAAGGTTGTGCACCTTGACTAAGGACAATGACAGAAGCATATGTGAAGGAAATTCTGTTTGAATGGAATATAAATGAATACTAGAATACTTGGAATTCCGTCAAGAGTTCATTATTTGCATAGAAATTGCATTGTTAATTTAGAATAGTTTGAATCATTGCAGGCAAAACAAGTGAAGTTTGCATTTCTCAGGGTGGTCAGTTCCCCCGATTTTCTAATGAAGGAAAACCACCCAAGAAAGCAAGCAAAGGCCCCAGAGATCTGACACTTTGCAGGGTTTTTCGCAAAAGGACCTGCTGTGATGTAACTCAGACACATCCTGCTCTTTTATCCATCAGGAGACTTGCTTCATCAGGAGAAGCAAGCCAAGAGTGCTTGCAACTATGGGAACTCTTGGAATGTTCTATCTGTGATCCACGGATGGGCGTGCAGCGAGGACCTCCTCGTATATGTGCCTCCTTTTGTGATAGAGTTTATGAAGAATGCTCTGCAGCATATTTCTCTGTGGATGCCAAGACGCAGGTTTTGTACTTATAATTCTATAACTTTTAGGAGTTTCTCATACTTTGATTTTCACAGATGGAGACCTCTAGTATTGTATAATTTTTTGTTAAAACAATATTGTCCCTGTAGACATGGTAACTACAGAGTATATCAGCATGCAGTTAGTTGTGTTAGAAGTAATGGTTAGATTTGGAGTATTTTATATAGCTGGATTTAATGAAGTCTTAAGTATTAGAATTTAGTTTCCGAATGTTTTCCCGTGAAAACCTTCTTACATTTTGGTAAATTTATTGCTTATTGGACAATAACGTTTCAGGTTTTAGCACCGTGTGGGCAAGCTGACTTTGTTTGTGGTAAAGCTTCTGAGTGGGTCTCTGATGGAACTGGGCTCTGCCATGCCGCAGGTTTCTCTGTTATATCATTTGAGGATCCCGAAGAAGCTTCATGCTACGGGGGGAAGAATACTCTAGATTATATTGCCAACTCGTGGAAAGCTTCGCATTCTGAGATTTTACCTGAAGAACAGAGTACTCCGGTCCTCGAAGATTTTAGGCAGTGGATTACTGATATGCCCTTCAACGAAAGAGTTTCTTGGGCCGTTGGAGGGATGGTTCTTACAGCTGGACTTCTGTTTGCAAGGTCTGGATATTTTTTCATGGATTTTTTTCATTTTTTAATTTTTATTTTTATAAGTTTTAGTGGGGTCTCAGAGAGGAGATATGGGAAAAGATATGGGAAGAAGTTTGGGGTTTGACTCATTGCTTGAAATTGAGCACGGGTGCCTCTTAATCTGAACCACTATTATATCTCAGAAACATTTCTCTTCATCCTTGATGCGTATCATTCGGCTTCCTGAACCAATGATATAGCTCAAGTAGTTGTGACATTAGAGGACATTCTGAAAGACTGAAATATCTGCAAATCATCAGTGTAATTACCTTCCTATAAAAAGATGCTAAAGAGTTCATTGTTGACAAAGCAATTTCACTCTTTTCCATCTGATCAAATTAGAGTCCACGATCATTATAAAACTGAAATGGGAGGAAGGAGTGTTTGGGTAGTGGATGGAAGTGTTTGGTGTCATTCTGGATATTATCTTTTAATTCTGTTTGAATAACTGGGCTCAAATCATCCTCTCATGCTAGAGTATTGGTAACTTGATATCATATGTTTTCTTAAATCAGTGCATTGAGTTGTATGCGAATTGTTTGTGTACTTAATTCATTTTTCCTCCCGAGATGTATGTGGTCAAGTGGAAGGTGACTTGAGTGGCTCATCGTACTAGTTTAATGGATGATGCAGTAAAAGGAAAAGCCACAACCAACGTCAGAAGCAAGCAGCTATCCAGCGCACAGCAAGGAAACTGGGAACAAGAATAAATTCCCCATCTCCTGTTAGTCAAGGAAATGGAAAGAGGATTGGAAGATGAGCTTATCTGTAAATAGTTTCATTTGTTTGTTGTAGGTAAGTCATGCAAATGCTTTCCTCTCATTGCAAATTTAGATTAATTGATAGGGTGAATTATGAAAAAACCCCGCAAGGGTAGGCCTATTTTCACAAAACCTCCTGTGGTATAAAAAAATTACAGGTACCTTACAGATATTCCCCAACTGTAGGTGCGATTTGTAATACAAAACCAAATATTAGCACAAGGGTTTCTGTAAAACGGGCCAAGTAACTTGATATCAGCAGCTCACTTACATCCCATCGTGTGCGTGAATGTCTGGAACATCTTTTACGTAGAGAATTCGAAATTAGTCAACAAAGTTGCATTTGTTCCTTTTAAATTGCAAGAAGATGTATTTAGTTAATAACACTAAAAAATCTTACTCTCCTTAAAATTTAGGCTCGATGTTCATGACAACTTGTCTATCTGGCAAAGGGACAGTACTTTTCCAGATGTGCATGCTTTTTGCTTTAGCATTTTAATCTTGCATTACATTTGAAAATAACTCCTGATTTGAAAAACGCTATCAGTATCGGTCGTTCTGATATTAGATTAGTTTTACTTGTTTTTTATAAACTTTTGGGCAGGGCAGTTCTATGCACTGGCATCATCCATTTCTCCTGCTCTACTTATGGGTTTTATTTTATGACTAGAGCTCGCCACCCGTACATTGGATCAGTGTTTTGGACGACATAGAGCTGTGTTGCCTAACTTCAAGACATACTTATTGAGCAGCCGAACTTTTCAGTAATTTCTAACTATCAAATTGGCCTTTTCAAAGATGATGTATGTAGTAGTAGTAGTGAGCTTGTGTTCTGCTTTTGAAATACTATGTTTCATTGCCTCTATAACGAGCATGATAGAGGTTGTATTCGACTTGTTTTTGCTTTCTTAGTGGCAGAGAGCTAACCTGTTGGAAACAGAGTCTAATAAGAATAAGAGTAGTGTACAAGCCATGTGCTCGGTTATTGTTCTTTTAAAGTACATAACACCTGTCCAAGATTATTAGCCTGTTATGTGGACTCCTCTATTTCTGGTTCCCATGTTGACAACATGGGAGTGATATTTATATTGCACGATAAATTCGGCTTCTTCTTTCTAGTCTGTGATGCGAAAACAATTGTTCTTTTGGTTTCATTGGGTCCACTGTTTTCTTACTAATTCACTGTGGCAATGATGAATAATTTAGTATGTTTCACAGTTGTAGAAATGGCATGCTCAATGTTCATAACATGGATTCAGGTTCCAAGCTATTTACCTGGATTAGCACTGAACTGCTATTCCAGAATAAGTTCATTGCCAAGGGTTTGAAACTGTAAAAACATGGAAAACCGTAGTAGTGATCTACGCCCATTTTGATGGGCTTAATATATATTGCATTTGAATGCCATAATTTAAGTGTTTGAACGGGTGATTTTTGTTTTTTTTTTTTTGGTGAAAATTAATTTTGATAGCTTTAGAATAAAGGTTATATTATGAACTTTTTTTCTTCTCTTAATACCTTTTTTTTAAAAGGTTTTTCTCATTAAAATATTTTTGAAAAACTAAAAATTGAATAAGTGCTTATTTTTAAAAGAAAGAATTAAAATAAGCATTCAAATTGTCCTTAATTTCACCTTGTCCCCCCGAACTAGTTCATAGGGGATCTTAAGATCCTCAAGGTATAATGATTTTATTTTGTCCTCTTATTCTACTTGACATTTTTATCTATGGTTCTCTTTATAACAAACTGTATTTTACTTTGATAACCACATAAAAATCCAACAATATTGATATGGGGTATCTCGCATAAGTACATGTGGACCAACTACTAGCTACCATGTGTGTATCAGAGCCACGTGTCTTGTGACTCACCATGCGAGCCACAAAGTCCTTGATAAGACATGGCAAGTTGAGGAGAGAACCTACCTCAAGGAGTACATATCATCATGAGGACGAACTCTCTTTTTCACCAGCTCACGTCGTCAAGGAGTACATATTAACAGAGGGTACAATTCGTATCCCAACACTTTTCCTTCTAACATGCACTATGATTTCTTGTAAATAAAGCACCTACACACCCAAGCGCTTTGTTAGAGCCATGTTGTCCCTTTAGTATAAGGGGTCATCATGCCATAGGTGCTCTTAGACCCTTCATCTCAGCCCTAATCCGCCAACTGAGTAAGATCATCCATCACCTATAAATACTCTTGAGATATTCTTCATAAAGGTAATTATTCATTACATACCGAAATTTTACTTTAGTATTCACTTATATTCTCATACACTTATTGACTTAAGTATCAGAAGGTTTTCGTCGAAAACACTTTGGCTCACGTGTGTTCCATAACAGTAGACCGAAGAGCCTCCCAGCAACTTTTCAAGTCGAGTTAGCCTCCACCTAGGACTGGGTCCCTCTACCAAGATTCGACACTATCAAATATCATCTTCTTCCACAGGGCAGACTCACATGGTTTGCAGTTTCTTTACCATAACAATTTCTTTACATGTACTAACTAATAACATATGAATTTTCATTTCTTTGCATGTACTATGTAATAATAGAGGGATTTTCAATTCTCTACGATAACATTAGTCAACACACCGATGAAAAGAACTGCCAAAACGTTTTTCAAATAACTATGGTGGATCGAATTTGGAGCACATCTAAATGATTTGAATTCGAATCGATTATATAATCTGATAATCAAATCTCACAAAATGGTTCTATAGAATCTAAATCCATGAAATCTAAACTTGAACCGCACAAATATTTGAAAATTTAATAAAAGATCTAACTCAATTAACAATAAAAAGTACAGGATAACTTCAATCAAGTGCAGAAATATCATAAAATCAAGATCAAAGTTGAGCATGAATACGATGATTAATAAAGGAAAAATATTGCTTCAGAGATTATGTATTACCAGATATTAAGTAGACGCGATACATGTGTAAAATTTTAACAAAAAATATTTTAATTGTGTATTTACGTTGTATTCTAAATTATAAATACTTGTTAGATTTTCTACAAAGATATAAGTTTTAAAATATTTATTAAATTTTATTATGACGCGTAAAAAGTAAAATAGTTTGGAAAAGATAAAATTATATAATTAAAAAACAATTAAATAAGAAAGTTAAAATATTAAATAATGTGAAATTAGGGAGAGGAGAGAGAAAATAGAAGAAAGTAGAAGTAGGAAAAAAAAAAAAAAAAAAAAAGAGTGATAGTTCAAAGCAATAATAACCAAAAGAGGGCCATGTTGATGCTACCCAATTGCGTAGATACCCAACTCGTTCCTTGCCGTGCTAACTTGGTTTCACCTTTTTGTTACTTTTTTTAATTGTTTTGTTTTTTGTTTTTTTTTTTAACTACAACTTAATCAACTCTTCTTTTATCAACCCAAATAGAAACTTGAAGTAAAAAAATTTTTGTTTTTGATTCTGCTGGGGAATTTTGACAAATCATAAAATTTTATCATATTTATATTTTATATTATAATATTTAGTGTTTTGTTGTTTTCATGTAATTTTTCATTTCATTTAAAAACAATAAAATGGGCATACCCCAGAACTGGTAAATCTTGTTTTCTCATTTCATAATTTTTTATTATAATATTAAGTTTTTCATCTTTATCATTGTAATTTTTTTATGTCCTTCTGAAAAAATAAAATTAGTACAACAGGAATTGATGTAAATCTTGTTTTTCATCTTTATCATTGTAATTTTTTTATGTCCTTCTGAAAAAATAAAATTAGTACAACAGGAATTGATGTAAATCTTGTTTTTCTCATCTTTATATTTTTTTTCCTAATAGTTAGACTGTCATCTTTATTATTGTAATTTTTTATTTTAGTTTTTTAAAGATAAAATTACTACACCCAAGAATTGGTGTACATATGAATACATACAAAGCACCGGATATATTTTAATTATAATATGGATTGGTGTAAACACTAAACAAAACAAAACAAAACAATAAAAAAGTAACAAAAGATAAAAGCAAATAGATAATGTCCGTAGAGGAAGAGTTGGACATCTATCCAATTGAGTAACAATATTTGACCTTGCTCCAAAAGATTGTAAGAGTACTACTAAAGGGATTATATACTAAATTTGCCTCTATATACATTTTAAATATCATCATTTTCTATTAAAAAGAAAATACGTTAACAGAGATGGTGGCTTAAAATTTTCAAGAAATAATAAGTGCAATTTGTTTAAGATTTTTTAGAAGCGTCATACACATAAGACTCCATAACCGATCCACAAAGTTTGAATTATCAATATTCGTAATTGTACTTGATTCCCCGAATATATATATATATATATATATATATATATATATATAGAGGGGAGAAGTATCTTACCCCATTAGCCAATAAAAATACAATACAAAGTCTATCACAGCTAATGAAAACGACTCTATCTTATCCTATATGCCCCACCTCAACATAATGGACTTACTGGACTTGAGGTATAGAATACAACACTGCACAATAGTACACAATTGCTGGTTTTCTTGGGTCAGTGGGTTATCAAGTTATGCTAATAATCCTGCCGCCTGCCACCACTCATACGGGCCTTGGGAATCAATCATCATGCTCTCCTCTGTTTTGTCCTTTTTCTAGAAACGCTTTAATTCCTTTGCTGAAGTGGAGGTCTGTGCATACAAACCCTAAGGGGCCAGGTTTTTTAACAATTGAGACCAACTTTTATCAAAAGCGCATTTGCAGTTTCCCCATGTCTTTCGGAGTATGCTTCCTATGCACGGCATAATATTCTTCAAAATATGCCCTGGAGTCCTCGTGCAGCTGAAGTGGATAGTCCAAGGGAAAACCCTCCCATGGCACTTCTTTCTCAATTGGCAGCCAAATTTAGGGTGGGATCATTGAATTTTGTTCTGCCACGGTTTTTAAGAAATTCCTTATTTCATTCCCATATTTGGATCATCTTTGTTATGATGAGAAAAAACCATATTCCATTTCGGATAAAAAGACTGGATTTCCTTGGAATTAAGTGAAACTCTTTCTAGGAAATAGGTAAATGACATACTTTTCTCGATTATCTAGACAATTTTCAACACCCTCAACCAAGTAGAGAGAGGATAGAACTATTCAAACGATGTTCCGACACATGAATCTTTCTCGTGTCAAATCATCCATTAGATATTTCGACAATCCACTGCATCGAATGATAAATAGCAAAACTCAATGCCTATATATAGTCCATTGTTCAAACAAATAGCAGTGCATGTACATGAGTACTTTAGAAAACATTCTTCGGATATGTTATTTTGAAAGAAAACGCTTAAATTCAAAGGGAACTCAAATCCAATTCGGATAGAAATTCGCGCAATTAACAGCTCTACAAATGACGGACTGCAATAATTATATGTAGCCTAGACACATTGAAAAAGCAATCAGTACAAAAATTTGCCACGGAAATAAATGGTTACAATTTCAAATCGATTTCACACTCTCCTTTTCTATTTAAACAGTTCTGATACCCTTTAGGTTTGACCAACAATTCTGGTTCATTGTCTGACAATAAATACACTGGGCAAAACAAACCTTTGTTGGAAAAATACAAGACTGAGGACTCCCTCTCTGATCAATCCTCTTCCTCAGCCTCATTCTCAGCAATGTTGAAGTATCTCAACTCATACATACTTTTATCTTTGTTAGAAGCTATCACCCGGAGCCAATCACGGACATTATTCTTCTTTAGATATTTTTTGGTCAAGTACTTCAAATACCTGCATTGCACAACCAAACATAAATGAAAACAACGAACAAGCAAGTACTTATTTCACAAAAGGGAACATCAATCTAAGGAAATGCAAAAACGAGGCCAATATCATTGAAAAATTTTAGCAGCACATAAATGCAACACTCCTTTGCATGATTCACACAAAAACTCTGTCAACCACCCAACTCGGCTGAAGGGAGGAGGAGGAGGAGGAGGAGGAGGAGGAGGAGGCACAAAATATTTCATGCACGACTGACATAGGGATGAGAACCACTCAAGTAATTACAGGGTTAAAAAATTGCAAGCCAAGGTAGTGAGCTTCTCAAACAGAACCAACCCTTGTGCAGGAATCCAAATTTTTGCACACACTTACAGGTTACTGGTGTGGTTTAGTTCAAGTTCATTCCATTTATTTTCTGTATAATATGGAACAACATTTCTTGCACCATCACGTTTCCAGCATTATAACTTCTAGAATCAGTATGCATTTAAAATCTATATAGAGTAGAGTGATTTTGTTCCATAAAAAATCATATAACTGAACCAAATACCAAAAAATTTAGAAAAACTCATAAAATATTTATTGAAAAAAAGGAGGGAAATATTAATTTGCTAATCCATACAAACCAAATTCTCGATTTTGTTTCAATTTGGCCAGTTTACCAATCTGTGAACACCTCAAATACCATTTACAGTACAAATTATCAGAACCTGCATGAAGTTAGTTTTGTTCTACTGGAATGGAGTCCTAAATTTATTTACCGATTCAATGGTGTATATGGTCATATCCGTCTATTTATCTTCACTAGCCATAAAATGGGAGTTTTATTCTCCTCTTATTTTATTTTATTGGGGTGGTGTGTGTTTTTGTGGGGTGCAGAGAGCCCGGGGGGGTGTCTTGTTTTCCCACTAATTCTAATGTCTATACGAGCTCTTCCCCACGATCTCAATCCTCACTTCCACTACCCGTTTACTAACCTGAGTTTCACTTCCCACAAGAATCTTGCATGACACAAGGAAAATCTGATTAACTGATACAACAATCACCCAAAAGGAATGAATAAAAGAAAATTAGGCCAATTTTCATCAACTTGTTGAGGAAAATGAGTAAAAGGCTTGGAGACAACTAACTAAAATAAAGCTATTAATCTCATTATTTAGATGATTGTTACGAACTTCTTA
>CM047875.1:1926055-1970319 GCA_026212405.1 Petrea volubilis | reverse complement strand
ATCAAGGTGAAGGTCTTGTTGTTCGGGGAAGAACTGAATAGAGAGAAGTTTTGATAGCAAAAAATGGAGAGGTAGATCACAGTCTAGTAAGCCAATTAAGTGCCGCTATTATCACAGAAAGGGTCACATCAAGAAAGAGTGTTTAAAATTGAAAAAAAAGCTAGAAAGTGAGAAAGATAAAATCGATGAAGCTAGTGTTGCTGAAACAGACAGTGAAGGTGGTGTTCTTATAGTCAGTTCAAATAGTTCTAGATCAGACGATGTTTGGGTCATGGATACCGCATGTTCTTTTCATACGTGTCCCAAGAGGGACTGGTTCTCCACATATAAAAGTTTGAATGTACTTGTTCTTATGGATAATGATGCAGCGTGTTAAGTAGCTGGGAAGGGAACAGTGAGAATCAGGATACATGACGGTGTGATCAGAACTTTGACAGAAGTAAGACATGTACCGGATTTGAAAAAGAAGCTTATATCCGTGGGCACTCTAGACACTCTTGGATATAAGTACATTGGCTCAGTTGGTATTTTGAAGATTCCCACAGAAGTTCTTGTTGTTATGAAGGGTGTGAATGCTAGTGGCAGCTTGTATATTTTATAGGGTACTACTGTTTCAGGTGGAGCTACAGTTTTGTCATCTTCTATGTTCGACTCTCAGATTACAAAACTATGACATATGCGACTGGGACATATAAGCGAGCGAGGACTCACTATTATGAGCAAGCGAGGCTTGCTTTGTGGACAAAGCACTACACAATTGGACTTTTGCGAACACTGCATTTTTGGGAAACATAAAAGAACCAGTTTTAGTAAGGGTGTTCACTGAACTAAAGAGACTTTGGACTATGTTCATTTCGATCTTTGGCGTCCAACTCGGGTGCCTTCTAAGGGTGGTGCTAGATGTATGTTAACCTTTATTGATGATTATTTTTGGAAGGTTTGGGTATATTTTCTGAAGCAGAAGAGTGTTGTCTTTGCTACATTCAAACAATGGAGGACGATGATAGAAAAATAGACTAGAAAGGTGATTAAGCGTCTTCACACTGATAATGGTTTGGAGTTCTATTCCAGTGATTTTGAGAAGTATTGGATTGTGAGACACTACACAATTGTTGGAACGCCACAACAAAATAGCATGGCTAAGCGTATGAATCGAACTTTGATTGAGAGAACCTGTTGCATGCTCTCCAATACCGGATTACCTAGAGAGTTTTGGCGGGCAGCATCTACAGCTTGCTATTTGGTGAATCGATCTCCATCTACATCTATTGAGTTGAAAACTCCCGAGGAGGTGTGGTCTGGTAATACACCTGATTATTCTAATCTTAGAATTTTTGGTTGCCCTGCATATATTCATGTTAATGATGGAAAACTTGAACCTAGATCTAAAAAGTTATTTTTCTTCGTTATACACCTGGTGTTAAAGGATTTAGAGTTTGGTGTCCTACTACATGTAAGGTGATTACTAGTTGAAATGTTTTTTTTGATGAATCTACCATGATTAGTCCGAGAAAGGTGTTATTGAGTTTGATGCAGGTGCCATGGATCACCCATGCAGGTAGAGTCAGAAGATGTTCCTACACAGGAGACCACCATTCCGAATGATCTAGTTCCATATGAGCTACCTACTATGCTGGTTGAAACTCATTCTATAGCAAGAGATAGGCCAAGGAGATAGATTAAGCCACCTTCTAGATATGCAGAAGCTGATTTGGTAGCTTGTGCTTTGACCGTTGCTGAGGAAACAATTTGTGATGAGCCTATTTCATTTACAGATGCTACTTCTTGCAGTGAGTCAGTACAATGAATTAGTGCTAGGGCAGAGGAAATCGAGTCTTTATATAAAAATAAGACTTGGACTTTGTTAAAGCCTCCGAAAAAGCACAAAATTGTTGGATGTAAATGGGTGTTTAAAAAAAAGTAGGGTACACCCGGTGTTGATGATGTGAGATTCAAAACAAGGCTGGTTGCCAAGGGCTATACTCAGAAGTATGAAGTTGATTTCAATCAAGTATTTTTACCAGTTGTGAAGCATACCTCCATAAATTTGCTTTTGTCAGTTGTCGCTCAATTTGATTTGGAACTTGAGCAGGTAGATGTGAAGAGGGCTTTCTTACACGGTGAGCTTGAGGAAACCATCTTCATGGAATAGCTGGAGGGATTCGTTGTTGAAGGAAATGAGGACCACGTATGCCTTTTGAAGAAGTCTCTCTACGGTTGGAAGCAATCTCCTCGACAATGGTACAAGCATTTTAATTCTTTTATGATCTCTATCGGATACAAAAGGAGCGATTTTGATGCTTTTGTGTACTATTAGAGATTGCCTTATGGATCGTTCATCTACTTACTCCTTATGCCGTGGTTTGCACTAGGCCTGATATTTCACAAGCTGTTAGCGTGGTGAGTTGTTACATAGCGCATCCTGGTAAGGGGCATTGGCTAGCTGTTAAGCGGATTTTAAGATACCTGAAAGGTACATCTTGCTTGGGACTTCTATTTGATTGTTCGGGAAATTCGTTTGGAGGTGGAGTTGTTGGCTATGTTGATTTTGATTTTGCTGGGGATTTAGATAAAAAGAAGTTCCCTCACTGGATATATTTTTACTTTGTTTGGAGGTACCGTTAGCTAATAGGTGGTTCTTCAACCTACCGTTGTCTTATCAACTACAGAGGCAGAGTATATGGCAGTCACTGAGGCTATTAAGGAAGCTTTGTGGTTGAAAGGTTTAGTTTAGAGTTTGGGACTCGAGGTGGAGATTGCTAACGTATTCTGTAATAGTTAGAGTACAATCCATCTCACACAGAATCCGATGTTTCACGAGAGGACCAAACATATTGATATTCGGTATCATTTTGTTCGTGATTATATATCTAGTGGTGAAGTTTACGTTACCAAGATAGCTACTGAAGATAATCCAACTAACATGATAACAAAGCCATTGCCTATGCACAAATTCAAGCATTGCTTGGATTCGGTGCAAGTTTTTTGTTTTGATTGGTTGTCCTTTGAGGCTTGGTGGAGAGATAGAGATTAGAATTGCTATCTTGTTTTGTGTTTGGGGTTTGTTGAAACTTAGACTTTGTAGAGCCAATGTGGAGATTTGTTGTGTATGGCTCCAAAAGTTCAATTTTGGACAGAACCATTTGGGCACCAACGGCATTTTTCTGCGCACCTGCATAGAGCATTCTGTTTGGGCAGAACACTCTGCGCAAGTTCACACAAATTTGCGAACTTGCACACAAACAGGTTTTTGGCGGTTGCAGAATTTGAACCCCTCTATGAAACTACTTTGTGGGTGGTTCCTATGTAACTTTTTTTTTGCAGATTTCAGAGTGGTTCTTAAGAGTATTGAGTGCACCACTGTGACTCCATTTTGTACCTCTTTCAAGATAGTGAAAAAAATCTCTCTCTTTCTTGCCCATGGATGTAACCTAGATTTGGGTGAACCACATAAATTCTTGTGTCGTTTTATTTTTGCTTTAGATTTGTGTTTGTTTTTGTAACATTGGGAGAAAATAACACTTTGGAATATTCAACTAACAAAAAACACTTAAAATTTAGTGTATAGCTAGTATAGTGTTCTGCTTCCTTTTTCCTTTTTCTTACTCTCACTCTCTCTCTCTCACTCTCTCTCTCTCTCATTTGTTGGCAGATGTAGGATATTTACAAATGGTTTTATATGATATATATTATATGTATTGCACAATATATATTAGCAAATCAAGCGCACTCAATTAATATGTAAAATTAAAATAAAATATAATTTAATTTAATAATGTGCTTAGATTTTAATAGCGTGAAGTCATATTTTACCCTTATACAAGAGGCCACTGTCAATTTCTTTTCATATTTATCTTTATCCATAAATATTTCATAGGAATATATAGTTCTATCAAGAAGAATTTAAAGTTAGTTAAAGTATCCAGTCCTTGAATTATAAAAAAATCACGTCAAAATGGTGAGAATTTACAAAAATATTTCCAAGCTCTATAGTGCAAAGTGCTACCCTAAATGAAGAATTCGATTGCCTGTTTTAATAATAGTTCGAAGTATGAATCTTGTTTTGATAAACAAATATATAAACAATGACTCAAATACACATTCAGAATAAAAATCAAAATTACATGAAATTTTTGGATCAAAACTAAAATTGTAAGAAAGATATAGCGGCTAATTATAGTTATTTTAAATAATACCGAGCAACTAGTTTTTTAAGTTCTGGGTTGTGGCTTTGCCACACTACGGGGCTGAAAATTGTCTGTAAGATTTGAGATACTTACAGACTGTTAGAAAACCTTTTTCCAAACATATAATGGTATATGCATATTACGTATATTGTAATGACCCAATATTTTTAGGTATTTTAAAAGTTAATTATATGATTAAATTATTTAGTTTTTTTTATGTTATTATTAATTTATATGTGAACTATGTGATTGAATTGGTTAGTGTTTTATTATCTTATATGTGAAATGTGTAATAACTACTATATTTTTATACCAATCATTGGATTCTACATATATGCATATGAATCAATATATACATATATAATTCTATACATACACTTTTCAAAATTATAATGATAGGAATTATTTGTAATAAAGTCATATAAATAGTATTTTTATATGTTGAAGTATATATAAATATATATATGTATATTTTCGAAATTATATATATATATATATATATCCTAGGTAATTTTTGTATTTTAGATGATGTGTGTATATATATACACTAATTGATGCTTAAATATGTATTATTTAAATGTTATATGATTAATTCCTATTGCAATAAATACTTTGCAATATATGCCTATTTTTATTTACAAAACGCATAGTTATTAGAATTATTTTCTACTTCATTTAGTAATCATAAAATGCATAAAATTCAAACACACACACACACACACACACACACATATATATATATATGCATATACACAAATATATATATATGTGTGTATATATAAGGGTTAGATTGTTTTTCTTGATATTGTCATTTTCACTAAAATGTGTTATTTCACACTACAATAATTATTTTGAAAATTATTTTTAAATGCTAGGTCATAGGACTATGATTCATATATATATATATATATCTTACATTATATATGTATGTATTTTAAAGAAAATTTATATACATAAATATATAAGATTATATTTTCATTTCTTTAGGTATTTTTCATCATAAACATTGGAATAATTATATTATGTGTAAAAATATCCTAAAAATATAGAAAGAGGGGAGGGGGCACGAAATTTCTTACATATATATGATAAATATGTGGTGAATATTATTATTTACTCTCCAATTCTCTTGGCATTTAATGTATAATTACACATGTAAAATTTCTTCTAGATATGTTTATACATATAAGGTTTAGATTAAACTAGATTATGAAGTGTGCATTTAGACTCACACTTATGCTATAATTAGGTATTGAGTCGGGCATTGAATTGGAAGATTTCATTTACTATAACCCTTAGTTGTAACCTTAGGTGGAAAGATGATAATAATTAGACAATGACATCATTATTTAATAAGTTTGTTTCTTAGCACAACTACTATAAATAGGAAATAAATTGGGAATTTAGCACTTCATTTTCATCACATAACACACACAAACACATCCACACACACACTAAATCCCGCCTAAAACACCCCACTCACACTCACCTTACCCTAAACACACAAAATACTTCATATTTATAGTAAATCTTCTACCCACATATATATATATATATATATATACATAAACCCTTCTTTTTACATACTTATAACTCCATAAAACACTCTTGAAAAAGGAAGAAGAATATTTAATTAAAGAAGGGACCTTACTTAATTTCATAAGTAAAGGTTCTACTTTAACTCATAGATATTATACCTTATAGAAGTGAATGCTTCATATTTGATACAAGGTAGAAATTTTACTTAAGGCATGAGTTAGTTTTTCAAATTGTATTAGCACATTTATTCCCCTATTAGGACATAGGATGTAACTACAAGTTAGTTACTATCTTAGTCCTAAGAGATTCCATAATAGTTTAGCTAGATGCATGTCGTGTGTTTATGCAAGATTATGTTGAAATTTGTGAATTTCTGCTGAATGGTGAAGCTGGAAATTATGTATATCATGTGTAGTTATAATTTATGCTATGTTAGGGTTTTATTTATGTGTTAGAAGCTGCAAATTTCAGTTTTAAAACTAAAAATCCTGTTTCAACGCTGGAATTACTATTTCAAAGCTGAAAATCTTGTTTTTCAAAGCTGGAAATTCGAATTTTACAAGCTAAAGCACCTATTTTACAAAGCTGGAAATTTCAGTGTGGAATTTCAGCATGTTCCAAGCTGGAAATTCATTATTTCGCAAGCTGGAAATTTCTGTTCGGATTCGGAAAAGTTCGACTTTCATAAGCTGGAAATTGCGTACTCTATGCTGAAATTATGCAACAACAAGTTGAAAACAGTTTTTATTGTGCTGGAAATTGAGTTAAATGTGCTGAAAATGTGTGTATATGGGCCCAAAACGTGATAGGGGTGGATGGGGCTGAGTTCGGCAGGGCGGCAACGGGCTTGCCGGTCTTAAAGGTTCTCGCCATCCATCGTCGCCTAATCCCACCTTGCATGGACGGAGTGTTCCATATACTGAAGTGGGTCGTAGGAAATTCAGCATATGCCCGGGATTTGACCACCGGTGTGTTTGGTTGGGATGGGAGTATTGGCTGGAATTGAGTTTACGGCACAACGAGATAAGGTAGCCGCCCGTCGAGGTGGAAAACAGTAGAAATGTGTTGCGAATTATGATTCTTTTGATCTGAAAATTTATGTGATTTATGTTTGATGAAAGTATGTGAAAATACGCATGCTCGTAGCACACACGCGCACCTTATGTGTTAATTAAAATTGCAACTCAACATGTTGTTGATGTTGTTGTTATTCAATGTTTTAGCCAAATGTGCGGATAAAGTTACCGACAAGGAGGAAGGAAAGGGACGATTTGAAGCATTTGGCTAGAGGAATTCATAGTCGAGTCCTTGTAGTTTTATCATATGTTTAGGACTCTTATTATGTATTTTGGGTTTTCTATGTAATAAAAGTCTTTTATGGAAAATTTTCAGCTTTCAATAATAAATGTATTAGTAGTATGTTTCATTAACTAACCAATAGTTTCGGGTCATCACATATATAAATAAACAATATATGCATATTACGTATATAAATAAACAAACACATATATACACAAAATTTAATTTATATTTTAGATTTCAATGAATATTTTATTTATTTATTTAGTTATTTTTGATATATATATATATATATATATATCCACACACATACATATGTATATACATACATATACACCAACAAGGTGCAGGTGAGTTGGAAGGGGACTCTCCTGGCTTAACCTGAGGTCTCGGGTTCGAGACCTAGGGAACGCAGCAATACCTTGGTGGGAGCAGCGCCCCCAATTGGGCCCGACAGTGCTGCGGTGGGGATTAGTCTAGGCCAAAGGCCCAGGACACCCTACGGGAAACCAAAAAAATATACATACATCTACATGTATATATACATATTGATAGAGAGAGAGAGAGAGAGAGAGAGAGAGTGGTGTGTAGTGGTAGGGAGAGGACTTCTGGTGTGGGGAAGAAAGTGGGGGTGTAGGTGTGGGGGGGGGGTGGTCTTCTAGTTCGGGGAAGAAACTGTAAAAATTAGCTAAAGAGACCCTTTGAGTTTCCATTTAAGAGAATAACCCTCAATTTCTTTTTCCTTTTCTTTTTTGGGTGAAATTACTAAACTATCGTATTTAGGGTTTCATTAAGTGTAAGTACAAGTCAAGGGTTTTACTGGGGTTGAATTGCAAATAAAAATTATTTTTACGGGTTCGCTGTAAAATCAAAGACGGTTGTAAATGACGTGGTAAAATCGGTCGACCGATCAATATAATCGGTCAAATCGATAAAAAGAGGGATACAATAACTATAACGTGATCGGTCTACTATTCTTATTCAATTGCATAATCTTATCCAACCTTTAACGTGATCTAGCATGTGGGTCCCGTGCTCGCAAATCAAAAATAAGGCCTCCAAAGTAAACAATCGTCTCCATTCTCTGAGCCAAAAGAAATATGATCGATCGACCGATCACTTTTATGTGGGTCCTGCGCACGCAATTTAAAATAAGAGCACAAAGTAAACGATCAATTTTCTCACCCAAAAGACGCCTACAAACTTGGTGTATTATGCATGATCGGTCAATCGATCAATATAATCGGTCAAACCGATAAAAAGAGGGATACAATAACTATAACGTGTTCGGTCTACCGATCTTATTCAATTGCATGATCTTATTCAACCTTTAATCAATCAATCGATCATATTCTATTATATTATCGATCAACCGATCTTATTGATATATAATTGGTCGACTTATGGACAAGATCGAGCACTCGATAAAGGCAGGTGTTTGGGCGCCTCGAAATTATGAGAGATCACACTCTCAATCTAATAAAAAAAAATGTGATTGACAGACCGATATGTGTGATCGACTGATCGATCTCTTATATGGGTCCCGCGCTCTCAAATCTAAAATAAGGCCGCCAAAGTAAAGAATCGTCTCTTTTCTCTTAGCAAAAAAAAAAACATGATCGACCGACCGATCACTTTTATACAGGTCCCGTGCACGTAATTGAAAATAAGAGCGCATAGTAAATGATCTCTTTTCTCACCCAAAAGACGCATATGAACTTGGTTTATTATGCATGATCAGTCAAACGATCAATATAATCAGTCAAACCGATAGAAAAAAAGACACAACAACTATAACGTGATCGGTCTACCGATCTTATTAATATATAGTCGGTCGACTTATGGGCAAAAGATCGGGCACTCGATAAAGGCAAGTGTTTGGGTGCACTCGATAAAGGCAAGTGTTTGGGTGCACTCAATAAAGGCAAGTGTTTGGGTGCCCTGAAATTATGAGAGATTGCACTCTTAACCTAATTAAAAAAAATATGATCGACTGATCGATTTGTGTGATCGACCGATTGATCTCTTTTAAAAACAAGTAGAATATGAAGGGTTCGGTCGAACCGATACCTTTATCGGTCAATCGATCATGTGCAAATCGTCAAACTATTGCAGTCGTCATCCAAAAGGCGCCCTGACCGTAAGCATGTTCATGTTAAGTATTTTACTCATTAGTCTTATTTGCTGGTATCGGTAGAACCGATCATGTGCAAATCATGAAACACAATACACAAAACTCATTTAGTTGAGGAATAACACTTGCCTATATATATATATATATCTCACAATTAAGTTATGAGACATGTCCAATTAACTCAATTGAGTTGTGAGAAATATCCAATTAACTCAATTGAGTTGAGAAACATGTCCAATTCTATCAATTGGGTTTGGAGAAATGTTCAATTAACTCAATTGAGTTGAGAAAATGTCCAATTAACTCAATTGAGTTTGGAGACATGTCCAATTAACCCAATTGAATTGGAAAAAAAATGTTAAATTAACTCAATTGAATTGGGGAAATATCCAATTAACCCAATTGAGTTGGGAGAAATATTCAATTAACTCAATTGAGTTAAGAGAAATATCCAATTAACTCAATTAAGTTGGAAAAAATGTCAAATTCAATCAATTAGGCTTGGAGAAATGTTCAATTAACTCAATTGAGTTTGGGGACATGTCCAATTAACCCAATTGAATTGGAAAAAATGTCAAATTAACTTAATTGAATTGGAAAAAATATCCAATTAACCCAATTGAGTTGGGAGAAATATCCAAATAACTCAATTTAGTTGGAAAAAATGTCCAATTCAGTCAATTGGGTTTGGAGAAATGTTCAATTAACTCAATTGAGTTGAGAAAAGATCCAATTAACTCAATTGAGTCTGGGGACATGTCCAATTAACCTAATTGAATTGGAAAAAATGTCAAATTAACTCAATTGAATTGGGAAAAATATCCAATTAACCCAATTGAGTTGGGAGAAATATTCAATTAACTCAATTGAGTTGGGAGAAATATCCAATTAACTCAATTGAGTTGGAAAAAATGTCCAATTCAGTCAATTGGGTTTGGAGAAATGTTCAATTAACTCAATTGAGTTGGAAAAAATATCGAATTAACTCAATTGAGTTTGGGGACATGTCCAATTAACACAATTGAATTGGGAAAAAGGTCAAATTAACTTAATTGAATTGAGGAAAATATCCAATTAACCCAATTGAGTTGAGAGAAATATCCAAACTCAATTGAGTTGGGAAAAATGTCAAATTAACTTAATTGAATTGAGAAAAATATCCAATTAACCCAATTGAGTTGGGAGAAATATCCAAACTCAATTGAGTTGGGAAAAATATCCAATTCAGTCAATTGGGCTTGGAAAAATGTTCAATTAACTCAATGGAGCTGAGAAAATATCCAATTAACTTAATTGAGTTTGGAGGCATGCCCAATTAACCCAGCTGAATTGGAAAAAAATATCAAATTAACTCAATTGAAATGGAAAAAATATCCAATTAATCCAATTGAGTTGGGAGAAATATCCAAATAACTCGATTGAGTTGGGAGAAATATCTAATTAACTCAATTGAGCTGGAAAAAATGTCCAATTTAGTCAATTGGGTTTAGAGAAATGTTCAATTAACTCAATTGAGTAGAGAAAATATCTAATTAACTCAATTGAGTTTGGACATGTCCAATTAACCCAATTGAATTGGGAAAAATATCAAAGTAACTCAATTGAATTAAGGAAAATATGTGTAATTTTCTTGCAATATAGAAAATACAATCATATGGTATCCAAGCATATGGTCGTATAAATCTATATCGGTTGAGCGAGTCTTGGTGTCGATTGACCGACCAAGAGTAAAATATGAAGGACATGGCTATGTGGTATCCAAGTATACAACCGTATACATCTATATTGGTTAACCGATCCTTGGGATACTTACAAAGTGTGATATGAGGTTTTCTGTCATCCAATGATCCGTCTATGAAAATATTTGAGTATTATGTAGTCCTTCTGTGTCATGTTGATATCTACGAGACTAGATTCCCTAACACTTAAGTTCATTTTCTTATTTCATCATGCGGTCAATGAATGTACCGATACTATATTTTGTACAAAAAGATTAGAAACATTATCACATTATCGTCAGAAAAAGCAAAAATTTATAACAGGATCGTGAGACCGATACAATTTATCAGTCAATCGATCAATGCTTAAAGCACGATCGACAAATCAATCAAAAGAATCAATCAACCGATCGATACTTAAAGCATGATCGTTAGACCGATCAAAAGAATCGGTCAACCGACCGAATAAATAAATGAACATAGCATAATAGTAGAGAAACATAAACACAGCGCGACGCAATGCAGCAGTGGTGTCCGATTCAGAGAAAACTCTCCACCCTATTGTCGAATTAATGGGTGTTCATCTAAACCCAATGCAAAAATATTGTATTCAAGGTAAAATCTCAACAATCCGCTACTAAAATCCATGATAAAATGGAAAAAATTTGTTTTTGCTAAAAATATTTTTGATTGTGAAGAAACCCTTCTTCAAAACTTTTCCTATTCGCAATATATGGCTTACATAAATCGAAAACTTCTTATGTTGTATAAACAAGAGTAGATCTTCATCCAGATTACAACATCGAAAAGAACACGAACCAAAATCGAGATAAGAATCAAAGAACTTTTGGAGTTTTCTCATGTGAGGAAGAAATAATTCAATTTTTGTAAATATGGAAAATTTCAGGGATTGGAATATAATTTCAGAAAAGATAGCTAAATAAACAACTAAATAAATGATAAGTCACTAAATAGCCCTAATTAAAAAAAGGGCTATATAGCGGAAAAAAAAAACTTGTAGGCTACATAATTAAAAGGGGAAATGATTTTTTGTCATCCGAACTATGACATTTTTTGGACTTTGCCACTTAAACATTTTTTTGTCTCCAGTTGCCATCTAAACTATCCGATTTTTTGACTTTACCACCTGGGACCGATTTCCGGCCAAAAAAGTTGCCGAAACAGTACCACGTGCGGGGCACGTGATTTTGCTGGGGGTATTTTTGTCATTTCGCATGTAGAAAAATTATTTATAAAAATGTTGTTACTTGGAGTCAAACCCGGGTGGTGAATGAGTGTATTCACACCCATTACCACTTGGCCAATCAACATAATTGATAAATCTAAGACATATTCATGTATTTGTACATCACTTGTATAAATTTAAATAAACATATTTTAATATCAATTTGATTGCTTGTTTAAATTCAAATAAATATATTTTAATGTCAATTTGATTACTTGTTTAAATTCAAATAAATATATTTTAATATCAATTAGAAATCCACAAAAATAAAATGAATAAAAAAATATTTTTTAAAGAAAATTTGATATTTCTAATGTAATTATTATTTTTTTTTAAAAAGGGACAAAAATAAAGTTGATTAATTTTAATAATCATTCTAAGAAATAAATTTTACATTGCTAATTAATTAATTTAAAAAAGAAATTGATAGAAATTATTTTTTTAAGAAACGGGATAAAAATAAATTTAATTAATTTAAAAAATAAATTGATAGAAATTAATTTTTTTTAAAGAAATGGGATAAAAATAAAATTAATTAATTTAAAAATGGATAAAATTTATTTCTTAAAAAGGGAAAAAATAAATTTGATTAATTTTTTAAAAAAAATTAATTTTTTTTGAAAAATTTAATATAAAAAATTAAATAAAATTTTAAATTTAATTAATTTAAAAATATATAAAAATTTTTTTATATTAATTTTTTAAAAAATAAATTAATTTTTTTTAAAAAATTAATCAAATTTATTTTTTTCCTTTTTGTAAAAAGTAATTACATTAGAAAAATCAAAATTTTTTTAAAAAAATAATTTTTATTCGTTTTATTTTTGTAAATTTCAAATTGATATTAAAATATATTTATTTGAAATTTATACAAGTAATGTACTAAATACATAAATTTAACTTATATTTATTAATATGTTGGTTGGCCGAAATGATAATGGATGTGGATGCACTCATTCACCACCTGAATTTGACTCCAAGTAACAACATTTTTACGAATAATTTTTCTACATACAAAATAACAAAAATACCCCTGATAAAATCACATATCACGCATATAATACTGTTCGACAATTTTTTTGACTGAAAATCAATCCCAGTGATAAAGTTAAAAAATTATATAGTTTAGATAAATGATAAAGTTCAAAAAATGTTATAGTTCGAATGGCAAAAAATCATTTTCTCTAATTAAAACAAAACTACCAAAGTGTTAAATAACAAAATCCCTCGAAGAAATTGGGATAGGGGTGGGGAGTCGCTTCGTGTGGGGAAGAAATTGGTTTGCCGTCACGCCGAGAAACCGGCCGGAACGGCAATGGCCATTTCAGCAAAGGAATGGAATCGCCACGGGTTGGAGTCGGAGCGGCGATTTATCGGCCAAATCTGCATTTCTGTCCGATTTTTTGAACCGAAACGCTCATAAGGAATTAAACACTGGAGAAATCGGCCGGACTGTTTAGGGATATGCTGAAAGTTTGGATTTGGGAAAATTTTTGTTTGGTTAAATAAAATTTGTTTATTTGAGATATTGTTGTTTGGTTGGGAATTGGGATTAATGTTTCTATTGTTTTATTCTTTTTGGTCCATTGGGGACGCCATTGAAGATGGCTGAAGATTGAAGACTAGGAATACGAGAAGATTCTGGAGAGACAGAAATCAGTGGAGAGAGAAAGATTAGAGAGAGAAAATGTTTGTTTTTTATGAAAAAAGATGGGCCAAAGGGGTTATCAGCAACCATAAAATTATTATATTTTTTTGTAAAATTTTAATTTTGGCCTTAAAGTTGATAAAGGAACAATTTTAAATAAAAAATTATGATTGGACCCTTAATGTTCTATATAGTAATTGTACGAAAAACTAATAAATTTATTAATATATTTTTGTGAAACAACTTATTACATAAACGATAACATATTAATAAAATATTACTTTTACAATTATTTTGATGACATTATAGTACTACAATATTTTATAATGCTATAATGATAATAATTTTTATTACACGAACTTCAAACATTAATTATTTGTACTCTATTGTGTTTTTTTTAATTACTAAGTTATGTAAGATAGGAAATTATGTAATATTTGGAATCGTCAAAGCAATTATATTTTTTTCATAAATTTGTATATTTTTTTAAAAAAAAAATCTTTAAAAAATCCCGTTTCGGCCACGATCGTTTCGAGACGTGGGAACGGAACTGGAACGGTCAAGTCCAATTTGTTCCCTGCGATCGTTACGGCGAACCATGGTGGCCAAGAAAAAGAAAGTGGTTCAAGGTGTGGGTGCGTGTGTTTTCTTTTTCTTTTTGAATTTCTTATTTTTCTCTCTTTTTTTGTTTACTAAACCAAATTTATTATCTTAAATTAATTGAAAGTTATATAATATCTTTTTATATAAACAAAATTAAATATATAGTATATGTGCATGTTTTATAAAAAATTTAGGGGCACTCTAGCTATTTTTTTATTTAGAGGATTTTCGATCATTTATTTATTTTACAAGGGGTAAAAGAAATATATCCTATTGAAACATGTGATCTTCTTATGACAAATCCATTAGTTTTTAAAGGACAAGATATTAGAAGGATCGGATTAAATAAAGAAAAAACGCAAAGCAAGTGATCAAAAGCAATAGTAAATATATGTGAGAGATCAATATCAAATTAATGGTAGACGCGAGTATGAAAAGTAAACTTTTACATAAAAGAAATGTCATTTGCATAATATGACCTTATAACCATCTTCTGTATTCCCATTAAAGTTATTCCTAACGCATTTTACGTGCACCGATACGTATAAAAGTCATGACGGAATTAATTGAGTAAGAAACCCAAAATATTGTGATAGTTTTGCCTCGCGTGAATTAGATAACTAAATATGTATTTTAGAAGGTTAAATTTTTTGACATTCGTACCCGACTCTAAATTCGAATTCAAATTTGATAAATATTTTGCGAATTCAGATATACGTATCGTTTAGTATTTTCAAAAATCAAATAAAATTATGAATATCCGAATATCTAAATATCATTTTCGTTTACAATTATATAAATATCCGATTGAATATTCGAATCTATTTATATAAATAAAAGAATCAAATAAAATTTACACAATTTATCTAATTGAAAATTTTGTTTATCTATATATATCTATATTAAGTATAGTATATGCTTGGACATATATTAAGTATTGTATATGCTCAGTGATATAAATAAAGTTAATATATTTATTTATATTTTTATTTCATTATAAATGATGAAAATATGAGTCAATTATACAGTTCTTTTATCTATTTTATTTGTAAAAGGATATTAACATATATATATATATATATATATATTTATGTTGCTGATATTTTAGTGTTATTTACCAGATACGGATAACAAATATAATTAAATAAATATGTCTGATAAATACACATTTAGAGTGGATATGTATTTATCATATTCATATTAATTTATTACTCAGACACCTGTAATCAAATAAAAATAATACTCTTATAAATAAATACAGATAATATACCCATTAAACAGATAAAAATACAAACGATAACTGAATTTTCAATTATAACCATCTTTAACCTGTCAATATTTTTTATCTATCATTTTTCTCTCTCATTTTTTCTTTAAAGTTTCTCTTTCCTCTCCCTCTTTTGCATTTTTTTTTTACTTTCTATAATTTCTCTCTTTTCCTCTATCTCCTCTTTCATCTCCTACTAATCTTCAATATAATTTTTTTTTTCAATAATTGTCTTCGTAATTTTTATTTTAAATTATTTTATTTTTACTTAACAATAATTTTATAAATTTATTAAATTAATTAAAATTTATTTTGATATTATGAATATCAAAATTTTAATATATTATTAATTTATATTATTATTTTTTATTATACACACTTATTGAATGTCACTATCACTACTATAAATTAATTTCTAAGCACACATTTTACACATTCAGTATGCTTATGCAAAATAAAATGACCAGCCAAAACGATGATGATAAGTGTTTTAGAGGCGATTTTACTTGCATTATATTACAACAAACGTAGAAAGCACACAAAATCCCAAAATTCCATGGAACATGGTCTATAGGACGAGCAGAACATGGTGCTATACCAGCCTCCAAACGGCCGCGCGCATACACACTACTCGGAAGAACACAACCTAAACAGACAAACTTATACACACGGCGACGAACATTCATAGTCGTAGGTGATCTCTTCAGATCTCATAGGTCGTAAGGAGGAGGAGGGCTCCTGGGTCCAATTCCGCCAGCCCTCTCGTAAGCAAACGAAGCCGCCTTCCGCCTGAACCGATATGCTTCTCGTCCACCTGCACCTGATCATCCACCAAACCATATAATCAGTACCACACGTTGTACAATTAAAATTATTTGCACACTTATAACGGATATAAGGACTGCAGCTTAGCAAATCAGTTATCTTTACTATACATGGCCCTGATGCTGAAAAGAAAAAAAAGGAAATTATGAACTGTTTTTCTCCTCTACCGTGAAATGATTCTTGTTATTAATGGTTTCACATTAGTTATGCGACTAATAAACCCAGATATCACGTTCAACCAGCGTTATCAAGTTCTCCAGATCAACATAAGTTGTACACAAGATCCCATAAAAATAAGAAAAATTCTAACTCAAATCAAGTCTAATCTGACCGACACTAATCATGTAGGGCTTGAACTATACTTGTCATATGGTTGAAAGAAAATTATGATTCAAATTTGATTTGACCGAACCCATATGAAGAGTCATTTATACTTGTTAAATGATTGGTGCAAAGTTTAAATAGAATGACCAATCACACAATAATATCAAAGTGATTGCTTGAGTTTGCCTAACCGGGTCCAAGCTAAAATTTTTAACAATTAGGGTGTGCTTTGAAGAGATCGACATAGTAACTTACTAGATATGGTCAATTTGGGTTCGGGTAAAATTTTTTTACCCGTAATTCTTGTAACTTGATAACTATTATCCGACAGTATATACTTTTGGCATTACAAAATAATTAAATACCAAGATATTTACCAAATAAAACTATATAACCATTGTGTCCCACTTACAATAATGCAAGTGTCATTATTTTACTTTCAAGACAAACAACCCATTCATATAAATTATTGACCAAATACGCCATCTGTGCTGGGTCTCTATCAAAATAGGAACTCGCTTAGTGAATTGTACACGCACATTTCCACAAATGTCACTCTTTTAAGACCCCACTAAACTTGTTCCTACCGAACTCAACAAATACGTTCAGCCATTTATTATTGCATTGCATTATCCGTTGAAAATTCGCCATTTTGGGGCCCCCTCGCAAAATGACCAAAATAACCTTCCCAAAACGACTTAACTACCCTCATTAATTTTAGATATATTTATAAAAACAAAATTAAAAATTACATTCTAAATACTAGATCATAAAGTGAGAAGCCCTTCAAATTGATAAGGAACTAAATATTAGAGCTAAATTCTAGAGAGAGAATTTATGAAGTTATTGGTTGGAAAAATTGTACAAAATATATATTACAAGTGCATATATATATATATACCAAAAAAAATTCTAATTCGAACCTAATTTAACCAAATTCAATATATCATATAATAAATATATTACAATTACCAAATTAATTGATCACTCTCTTTAAATTATCAATCATTTATAAAATAAATACACTCATCACATAATTAATACTATTCAACCAAATCGAATTTTGACTTAAATTTCCATATAGCAAGGTCAAAAGGAGAGCAAAGTGGTTATGCCAGATAAGATACAACCAAAAAATACCTAAATTATATGTAATACTAAATATACATATAATGATATAAAAATTTAAAAATTGTCTTCTTATTAATTGAAATATTTATACATTATAATAAAAATCTGATCTTCCTCAAAACAAACAGTGCCACAAACGCTATTGCAGTGTGTGCGACTTTCTGAGAACTACTGAAGTTTTAATACAAAAATCTTACCGGCGAAAGGGGATACCGGAGGTGTGCCGCCGGCGGGGGAGACCGGCGGCGAGTCCTTCGGCTGCGGCGGCTTCACGATCATTATGCTTCTCGTCACTCTCGTCGCGTCCTCCGCAGCTCCTTCTCCAAACGATTTTCTATTATCCGCAACTTCAGATTCTGCTTAAAAATTAAACGGGACCAGACCATGAGAAAAATAGATTAAAGCTTCTAAAAAAAATATCAGATTATGAATCAGTTGATCAGTCTAATGTTCACAGGGATTACTTAACAAAGTTCTTTCGAAATTGACTTTTAAGTTGACTGAATTTGATCCAGTCCCAGATGATTTAATCACTTGAAAAGCTAATTTAACGAGCCAAACAGTGGTTATCAGTTTGCTTAAATAAGATTTATTAAGTAACTGTGTTAAAAAGTTCCTGCATAAGTTAGAAACGGCGGCGTACCCTTGCCGGAATTCGGTCGGGAGCCAAAAGTGGGGTGTTTTCTCAGTCTGCCGAGGCCACTGTCGGGCCGGGGCCCGGCCAGGGTATCATCCCAGAGATGGTCAAGTAACCCCATTGGGGAGGCGGCGTAGTTTCAGGTAGCTGGCGCACGTTAGCAATTGAGGTCAAGGGAGACAATTGGCATACTCAATTTGATACCGTTTAACCTACTGAGAGTCCGGAGCTGGTGCTGGTATTTAACAAGAAGGAGGGGTTAAATGTCGAGCAGGTATTCCGTATCAAGATGAGCTGTGGACCGTTGGATGGGATCTGGGAGGATGTGACGTGACTTAGAGGGCCGAATGATAAGCACGTTGAAAGTCGATAAGATCGACGTAAGAGGAACGGCGGGTAAGCATGTCCCCGCACGTGAAATCGGCACGTGGCGGTGTTGCAGCGAGATGAGGGGCATGTCGCGTGATAAGGCGTGGCGAGCAGTAAAGTTGACTGGGAATTTGATAATTCCCGTAAGATTGGCGTTGGTCTTCTGTATTAACCATTTACCATATGAGACTTGTGTAAGTGCCCTGCGCGCGCGCATATATATATATACATATATATATGGGTCGGTCGGATATATTTGATATGTATATAAAATAAAATAAAATAAAAAAATATATATATATATATAATTTAATTATATATTTAAATTATAAAAATAAAATTAAAAAATTGTTGAATTATATTCGTTATTATATTTTTTTAATTATTTGTAACGTATGTATTAAATTTATTATAGAAAAATAATTGAAAATAAAAATAAAATTATAAGATTAACAAAGAAAAAGTTAAAAAAAAAAGATAAAAGAGAGATGAAAACATATATATACATATTATTAAGAAAGTATATATTGATAGAAGAAAGAGAAGGAGAAAAAAAAAATAGAAACACATAAATAGTAGGAGAGGAAAAAGGAGAGAGGAGAGAGGAGAGAGGAGAGAGTGGAGACACCAAAAAAAATCAAAAACGCTAAAGTGGTTGTTAGATCCTCTAAATATTTTATGAAGAATGTATGTATGTATATATATTGATGAGTATTAAATTTTGGACGATTAGAAAATTTGTAGAGGGAATGGTTGAGCGCATGGAAACTTGGCATCCTGCTTTGCGATGAAGGAACTGTTGATGAGGGGGGACCTAATCTGCAAAAAAGAGTTAGAATTCCACTGAATTAAGTAACTATGTGCTTTATGAAGAAATAAAGCAAAAGTATATTGCAATATAACGTAAATAAGATAGGAAAGATAGTGGGGAGAATCATGCGTGTGAGTCGATTTGTGCTCACAAGTGTGCCCGATTACAGAGCTTGAGTGAGTGTAGGTTGTAGAATACAAATGGAGTTCAAGTTAGCACTTGTTTACCAAATGGGAGGTGGTAGCCTTTTTATATGGAAGGTATGGAATCGTTTGCTCGAGGATTCCTTAGGGTTGCTTCATCTGAATCAAAGCAACCGAATCAAGGGTAGGGCCGATCTTCAAGAAGTTGGTTGAGAGTTGGTTCCTCAAATCTCTAAGGTAATTAGGATTTGGAGATAACCACAGGCCTATTTTGTAGGCTTGGTTGTTAAGACAATAAAGACTTGAGCTTTTATCCATGTGGACTTGTGGTGGAGAAAATTTAGGCTTGGCTTACCTTATGGATGAGAAAGAGCAGGGTGGGCGTCTTTCTGGACTAGGCTTCCTTTGGTCGGGCCTCAGTATAGGAAATTCTGAGCTTGTTAGGGTTTTAGGCCTATCTTTGAGATATTTCATATTGAACTTTTCCTTTTGGGCCATTTCGTACCACCCAAGCCCAATGGACTAATTTTTAGGAGGCATCATCACTCCCCCCACTTTTATAGTAGAGCTGGAAGCATGCTGTGAGAGTAGAGAAATCCTAATCTCGGGTAGGGGTGGGCGTTCGGGTCGGGTTACCCGAAACTCGACCTGATCCGATCGGATGTTATTTAAAATTTCAACTTCGGGTCGGATACCCGACTCGAAATAGACACTTTTCGGGTCGGAGTTCGGGTGTAATATTAAAACCCGAATTTATTTTCGGGTACCCGATCAACAAATCTCCTAAAGCCCTCATTCCCAATTTTGAAGCCCTTGTTCTCTGACTTCTCTCGCAGCCACCACCACCGTGACCCATCCTCCAGTCCGCCCACCACCACCGCGACTCGTCCTCCGGTCCGCCCACCACCACCGCGACCCGTCCTCCATTACCGCCGCTCAGCCCGCTCTTGCAGCTTTGAGAACAAACACAGCTGCTTTCTTTCACTTCCTATTTTGCAGCTGGTAGCCTGGTACGTTGATTTGCTGGAAATCGCTCGACCCTTTCCTGTTTTGTAGCTGCCTAGTTTCTTGATTTGGCATTTGGGTTTTTATGGGTTTTGTTTGTAGTTCTTTATTATTGAAAATTGGGGGTCAAAGATTTGATTTTTGTGGTAAAAGATTTGATTTTTGCTGCATTCCACCTAAAAGTAAATCACATCATAGCATAAAGTAATTGGATTTTTATGGGCACATCTTATGCTTTGAATCCTAGCATTTAAACCTCCAACAAGAAATACAATCACAACTAGTTATTCGGTTTTTACTTTTTCACTGTAATTTTTTTAGGCAATTCATATTTTAACTCTCATTAACCTTTACTGTAATATGTAGTTTAATTGTTTCAAAAAATGTTCAGAAATCTAAACAACTTAGAACATGTTTACTTTGGTTGAGATGGATAGTGGTGGTTAGCTTAGAACTGGACAAATTATTGGTTTGGGGAGTGGTTAAGGTTTCAATTCTTTCTATTGATTTAATTTATGAACCAAGAAATAACTTGTATATATGGCTTCATATAAAGTTCAAGGTGGCAACGGCCTTTACCAGCTAATTTCTAACTCCAATAAGTATATATATTTTACCTATATATCTACACCAATATATATGTAGAGTTTGTATGTAGAGCCTGTGAAACATAAGTAGTGGCAATTTCATAATTAAATAGTTGAAATTAAAGAACTTGTTAAAATGTTCAAAATAAATAAGCATCTTTTACTAAACATCTTATTTTTTTAAACTTATAAACTCTTCCAAAAACTTTGTAAAATACCTTATGATATTTTGTAAGCTTTCAAATATTATATAAGATTTTTCAGAAGCTTATAAACTCAACGAAACACCTTCTTAATTGATGTAATATTAGAAAAGAAAACATTTATTTCAGAAATAGTTCACAATACATTCACCAAACTATTAACAATCTCTATAAACAAACTAAAGGATCATCGCTTTAAGAATAAGAGTTCTAATGGTACAAACAATCTCAACATTTTAGTACATAATATTTTTTCATCACTGCATAGCAAAACTTGGGCATGCTGGCATCCTTTTATTTTATTTTATTTTTTTGCAGCTTCTTTTAAAATGTCTGGCTCGTGGGATGATTCCTATGGAAGTGGAAGTTCGAAGGGACATCAATTGAGAGATGAGGTTAGTGATTATAACCCTCAAATTGATAACGTTCCAGTTTATTGTGGACTAGATAGCATGAGGGATGATGATTTTGATATCGGGGGTAATGAAGAGGAGGTTGTTCCTGAAACTAGAAAAAGAAGTAGGAAAGAAATTTCTTCTAGGTCGCCATATTGGCTTCATTTTGAAAAGTTCATGTGTAAAGTGGATAAAATTCAAAAGGCTAAGTGCATTTATTGTGAAGCAATAATTAAAGCCGACCCAAAAGCGCATGGAACTAACCCTCTTAAAAACCATTTTGATTGTTGCAAAAAAAACCCAGATGAAGTTGCAACAAATCAAGCCCGAATGGTATTTCAATCATCTCAAGGACGTGTGCATGTTCCTTGGAAATTTGACCAAGATAAATCAAGAGAGGCATTGTGTCATTGGTTAATTGTGGATGAGCTTCCGTTTAAAACAATTGAAAACCCAGGTTTTAAGCATTTTATGTCTGTTGCTTGTCCTGTGTTTGCGATTCCATCATGAAGGACCATAACCAAAGATATTTTTAATATGTATGTGAATGAAAGGACGAAGTTGAAATCTTTCATAAGAAATCACGCTCAGAGGGTTAGTATCACCACAGACACATGGACATCTATTCAAAAAGTCAATTACATGTGTCTCACTGCACATTTTATTGATGATGATTGGAATTTATAGAAGAGAATCTTAAACTTTTGTCCGATTTTGGGGCACAAGAGTGAAGAAGTGGGCAAAAGTGTTGAAAAATGTTTGCTTGATTGGGGGATTGACAAAATTTTTACAGTCACCGTAGATAGTGCTTCCTCAAATGATGGTGCAATTTTGTACTTGCAAAAGAAGTTTGAGAATTGGGGTACAAACATTTTAGGAGGGAAGTATGTGCATATGAGGCGTGTTGCACATATTATCAATCTTATTGTGCATGATGGTTTGAAAAGCAAAGATGAGGACTCGGCTATAACTTGCATTAGAGGAGCCATAAGATATATTCGGAACTCTCCAGCTAGGTAAAAAAAGTTTGTGGAGTGTGTGGAGATTGAAAAACTAGAAACAAACAAATTGTTAAGTCTTGATGTACCTACTAGGTGGAATTCCACCTACTTAATGCTAGAGTCGGCGACGTGCCTTCGAAGAGCTTTCGACGCTTATGAGGACATGGATTTTGGGTATGTGAATGAGCTTTCGAAGGCACCATATGATGGGGTTTCGAGATCCGAACATTGGGATAAAGTGAAATTGTTGTTGAAATTTTTGGGTCATTTCTATAGGCTTACATTGTGCATTTTCGGTTCTTTATATGTTATATCTAACGTCGTGTTTCATAAAATAACTTCTGTAGACATGCTTCTTAGACAGTGGATGAATAGTGAAAATAATCCCGAGAGAGCTGAAATAACTGAGTTGAAGGCAATGTCAAAAAAGATGAAAGACAAATTTGACAAATATTGGGGATCGATTGAGAAAATGAACATGATTTTATATTATGCAGTAATTCTTGATCCACGTCATAAATTGGACTTCATTGATTTTTCGTTTGATAAATTGTATGGTGATATTTCAAAGAATCAAATGATGAAAGAAAAAGTAAAGCATGGCATGCAAGAGTTATTTCATGATTATAAAATGAGATATGGACTTCCAGAGAGCCCTCTTATCTCTCTACCAGTTTCATCAAGTGGTGCTTCTTCATCTCCTTCATTTGATCATGGGACATATTTGAAAGATCAATATAGGAAACAAAAGAGGGGAGGAAAACGTAATTCTATAAAGTCGGAATTGGAGAGATACTTGGGTGAGGACCTTGAGGATGATACTGAAGAGTTTGATATATTGAAATGGTGGAAATTGAATTCCCCAAGGTTTCCTGTCCTTTCTAAGGTAGCTCGTGACATATTGGCCGTTCCAGTTTCCACAGTTGCTTCAGAAGCCGCATTTAGCATTGGAGGGCGTGTTTTAGATGCATTTAGGAGTTCTTTATCTCCTAAAATTGTTCAAGCTCTTATTTGTGCTCAAGATTGGCTTCGTTTGAATAACACGCCAAGAAACTGTGGAGGAGGACTTGTATGAGATTGAAACGATTGAGAAAGGTACATTTTATTTTTATCTTTTAACTTTTATTCCTATCTAATTATGCGTAATGATTTATCTCATGCGTTTCTATTTAATTGTAGAATTGACAAGGCTAGGTGTTGATTCAACAATCATTGATATATGAGTATGAAGAGCTGCATTATACAAGGTAATTATAGTCTCATATGTTAATTTTGAATTTCAATTGGGTCAACTTATTAAAAGAAGCTTTGTTTGCATGCAGGTTGAGAATGGCCCAAGTGGATGTTTCTGTTTACTTTGTAAGCATGAAACTGATTGTTGGATGGATGGGAATTTTCAAGCAACTTTGAATGCCAATATAGTTTTATTTTCTAATTTTCACATTGTTGCTTCAGACTTGTAAGCATGAAATCTGTAAAATGGGTTTTCCTTTTCTATTTAGAAATTGTTGCTTCAGACTTGCTTTTTGTTACTCCTCTTGTTCGGTGCTCTTTGTTGGGAAGTGACTTTTTAGTAAAATTTTGCAGTGGAATTATATCAGCTATACTTACAGCTATATTTTGATTACAAATGGCCCAAGTGAAAATTTGTCTTTGCTTTATACACAACCAACCAAGATATAGCTATGATCATTCCAATCAAGAACCCAGAAAATCAACATAAAAAGACACTAACTACAAGGTCAACCTAAAAACCCACTTGACGTCTAACCTTTCACCAAAAACATTGTATCTATAACAAAGCCAAGGGAACAGAAACAAATCCCGGCAACAAAACCCCCATGTACCAAAAAAAAAAAAAAATCGGGTTTTGGGTACCCGACTTCAGGTTCTCGAACTTTTTCGGGTAGTAAGTTCGGGTACCCGACCCGATTAACCCGAACCCGAAAAATACCCGACCCGCGCCCACCCCTACTCTCGGGGTTGATTTGTCATGAGGAAATCGTGCTTTCTTTGGAATCCCCTATTTTAGTTGCTTGTCGACGACCGAGAGAAGTCCATTGTTTTTTCCTAGGGTGTGTGCTGAGTCGAATCCCTGAGCACAGTCTTTCTTTGTTGAGGAAACCTAGGAGGAATCCCCTTATCAAGAAAACCTAGTAAGAATTCTAGAAGAGGAGGTATGACCTTTCTAGGTTTTGACTTGGGAAGCTTGGTAATGGAGCACTCCCGTGGTTGGTTACATAAGATAACCGTTGTTGGAGGAGTGGAGTTAGGCCTCCTAAAAAAGTGGGTGATGTGAGCAGACATTATCCCCTGCCCCATTAGCATCTCGCGGTTGTAACCCGTAATCGTTAGATTGTGCGCTAATCAACGATTGGGGCATGTTCATAGGTTTCTTCCAGGGAAGGCTTTCAAATCCTGGGTTTTCCTTTTTCAAAGAGAGAAAACACTAGGCTTAAGAGAGGGAAAGAGTACCTTGAGCTTTTCAAGGACACTTCCCTTGTTTTTTATTTTTTTTTGACATTCGTCGGCGATGAGTTTTCACACATTTTTCTTGAAATCGAGTAAGTCCTCTGATTTCTTTTTACTTTGATTCCTCTTTCGTTTTGTTGCTTCAAGGCTCATCACCTTTTCCTATTGTGTTTATGGTGCTTTGCAGAAGAGCCCACTTGTAGTTTTTCTCTGTTAGTTATTGTTGTTTTTTTGTGGGGGGTTGTCTGGTCACGAACACATTCCCGAAAGAGAGGAGGATTTTGGGGACTCCTCGGGAAATGGGATTTTGAGCGAGCTATCCCTCCTAGAGGATGAGGGCCACTCCGAGGGCTATTCTTCGTTTGTCCCTCTAGCAGAGATAGTGGCTTTGGAAGAGGAGCTTGATGGAGGGGAACTCCTCTGCGAAGCTGAGGGCAACCCCATCATCGAGGTCTTAAGATCTCGCTTGTCCACAGAGGATTTAAGAGATTTGAGGAGGGATTATGGGATTCTTCTCGACTGGTGGATAGAGCTCCCCTCCCCTTCAAGTAGGATTCATACCCCTCCAAAGGGGTTTTTAGGGTTTTATATGGACTGGTTGGATGAAGGCTTGAGGTTTCCCCTTCCTGGTTTTTATAGGGATGTTTCCAACATCTTAGGAATCTCCTTAAACCAATTTACCACCGACTCGTTTATGCTTTTAGGGCTTACACCATTTTGCTGTATTTTATGGGAGAGATCCCAAATGCTACCTATTTCTATTTTCTTTTAATGCCTAAACCCATTAAGCCTGGGCTTTGTGTTATTTTGCCCTTAGAAGAGGTCAGATTTCTCCAACCCCTACTAACCTTAAGAGATGGAAGGGGAAATTCTTCTTTGTTATCCAATTTACTACAAGTCGTATGTTAATTAGATTTAACCAAGCCTTCTATAGCATTGATGCTCTTTTCTCCAACCAGCCTTTACATTACTATAGCTTGAGCCGAAAGGAGAAGGCATGGGAGGAGCCTCTTGGTATAAAGCTTTATATTTTTACTTTTATGTAACTATATATCCGACTATAGGAAGACTAAATTTGAGGATTCTTCTTTGCAGATATCTTGGTGTTTAAGACGAAGATGAGTGACTTCTTGAAGTAATAATCCCATAGGACATTCTTTCAAGGACTCCTGCGCCCTCTGGCGCCCTATCGTCTCGTCACACATCCAGGCATCCCCTCTTTTCTAGAGGTTAAGGTTATACATGCTCTACTGAGAGAGTGGCCGAGACTGAATGGGGGAAATGCTCTCCTGAAGATGTTCCCTAACTTTAAACGGTTCTAGAACAACCCACTTTTTAACGCATTTTGCACATGGACATCGAATCATTTGAAACTTTATAAACTCTTCGCAACCTTTAGCGTGTTCTATAAATCCATCAACTCCATCAATAAACGAGTTTGAAAGCCCCAATGAATTAGCATCAGTCCTTCTATACATCCACATTCTATGCGAGGGTATATCCATCTACACATTACAAATTAACTAATTATTATTTGGTTTGTTTATACTTAATTACTATCTCATCTAATTTTTCATTGTTACAAATTTTAAATTTTACAGAAATTTAAACACAAGCATCATATTACAAAACGTATAAAAAAATTTCACACAAAACAAAATATACATGCATTATTATATATTATTTACTAATTATATATTGTCATAAAATACATACCACCCCCTTATATCACCACACCATGCAAATAAGTATAAACCACAACAAACAATGGGAAAGCTCCACCCTTTCCCCCAATTCCCATCCACCATCTCCACATCTCATACTACCTTAATAGCTACAAACTAACTAATAATATATACATATACATCTAATTATAACTATTCACAACCAATCAATGACTCATATTAGCAAAGGTTGGCCATACGTACCTTTCCGATGTTTATACCAATTTAGAATGCTACGCAAATGAAGTAGAACAAGCGAAATACCTACAATTTCAAGACAAATAAATAAATAAATTACAATCATATTTCATACTTTACATCAACAATTTATAAAAAACTTTACACATTACAAAATAACACATATAAAACGCATTAATTTACACATCCACAAATTAATACATTGAAAAATATATAAGATATTATCACACATATCATCAAACACTTGTAACATTTGTACATTATCAACAATCAATAATAAACATGTTAAAATACATGAATTTACACAATATCTAACACATAAATCATATAAATTTATATATCAAAACACTAAAACACTTAATATGTAAAATAACAAAAAATAAACTATAAACCAAAAAACAAAACCGGTAAAAATGTTAAGGGCTTGGTAGCGGCGACGGAGGGGGGTGGTGACGGTGAGGGCGGCGGCGGTGGGAGAATCGGAGAGAGAGAAATATAAATTTGAGAGAGAAAGAAAATGGAAGAGAAAGGAGAGGAGAAGGGTTTAGGCGCAAAAAAAGGGTTTTTTTTTTTAAAAATCGGGGGAAATTTCCCTGGCTCTCTTCGGGGGAAAAAATTATTAAAAAGATACCGGGGGAAATTTCCCCCGGTTTTCCCCCGGTTGACGGGGGAAAAATTAAAAAAATAAATCGGGGGAAATTTCCCCCGGTTTTCCCCACGATTTTTTGGGGAAAAAATTTTAAAAAATAAATCGGGAGAAATTTCTCCCGATATTTCCCCGGTTTTCGGGGCAAAAAATTTAAAAAAATAAACCGGGGGAAATATTCCCCTGGTTTCCCCCCGCTTTTGTAAACAAAATTAAAAAAAAATGGTTTGTTCCCCCAAATTATATGTTTGACATAATTTACTTGTATATTAATTATAAATATATGTATTATTTTGCATAAAATAATTTATATATATTAAATTTGATTTTGATTTTTATTTTTTATATATTAGTTCTAACTTATTGGTAGTATAATTCAAGTTATTTAAATCATAATCATTTAAATTATAAAAAGTAATAAATAAAATATATTGCAAAATATAACAATACATATCACATATAATTTTTTTTCATATTATAAGCTATCCGTGAGTAAAATAAGTCCGGTCCCTTTGATATGATCGTCTAAAACGATTAATTTTTTTTGTGTAAATTTAAAAAATATATATGTTTCAAAAGAAAATATTTGATTTAACTCTAAAGAGTTTAAAAAATAAAATGTCTCAGGGAAACATAACCAAACCAAAATTTTTATTATCGTGTCATCATTTTTGGGCGTAAACATCTTTAGTAAATAAGAAGTACTTGATAAAAAGATAATACTATTCATAAAGAATTAATGTCCAACATAAGGAAAAAAATCAATGTCCAACATAAAAAAAAAGGAATAATAACATAGAGAAATGAAAAGGCTTCTTAGCAAGCAAATATAATGGCCTAAGATTGTTTCTATCTCGTCTAACAAGAGGAACATACCAAGAAGGGATACGAGACAACACCTACCTGTTGTCCTGTACTATGGTACCAACTACAAAGAGATTCTACTATCCAACTTACCCAGTAAATTAAGTTTATCTTCTTAACGTTTCAAATAATCGAATTATTTCAACACATTGGGTTTAATTGAGCAATGAATAAATATTATATAAATTTAAACCAAAAACTAAAATAATAAAAAAAATCAAGTCATAGAATAGTAAACTAAATTAAGTAATACGGCATCTGCACCCTTAAGGGTGTGTCTCGTACGTAAATTTTAGTAAAGAAAATTAAGAATTCCTTATTACCAAAAAAAGGTGTGGGAGGCTCTCCCAATGAATTGCAGTTTAATTGGCTTATGCAAAGGTGTGTTAGAGTTCAAAAGAAAACTCCATTATCCATTTAAGGAGGTAATATAAATAAACAGATGATAAGGTCATTTATAGTCAACAAAAGAAGAATTCAAATTGAGAGAGAGAGGGGGGAAAAAATTCGCTTACGAGTGTGTTTCCGTTTAATAGTTTTGAATCATATTAATTAATTAAAAGATCATGATTATAGAAGGGATAAATTTCTCAAATAGTCATATAGAAAAGGGAAAAAAATGATATGAATTAATTTATATTTGACATTTAATTTAAATTCTCAATAAAATTTTCGCTAGTTATTCGACATCTCAAAGTTTCACCATTGCATTCACATTTCTCTAATATGCGATCATATGGCGAAATCATGATAAACTCAAAAAAAGTTTTAAGCTTTGTTTGATTCTAAGTTTCAATCATTGTTAAGGAAATGAAAAGAAACTATAAGAATTTTAAAATTCTCTATCTTGTTCGTTTGTTAAAGAACACAACAAGGAAAATGATTTTTTTAGAGAATTGTCTTTCATTTTATTTGGTTATAATTGTAATTAAAGAAAAATATAAAAATACACCCAAAAACAATCCAAAGAATTAATTAAAAAAAAATGATTTTGTATTAATTTTTTTTAAAAAAAATCGGGGGAATATTTCCCTCGGATTTTCCCCCAATTTATTATAAAAAAATTAAAAAAAAAATCGGGGGAAATATTCCCCCGGATTTCCCCCAGTTTTGTATTAAAAATTTTTAAAAAAAATTGGGGGAATATTTCCCCAGGATTTTCCCCCGATTTATTATAAAAAAAAATTCAAAAATAAAAACCGGGGAAAATATTCCCTCGAATTTCCCCCGATTTTGTATAAAAATTTTTAAAAAAAATCGGGGGAAATCTGGGGGAAGATTTCCCCCGATTTTGTATTAAAAAAAATTTAAAAAAAATCGAGGAAAATTTTCCTCCGGATTTCCCCCGATTTTTTCCAACGGATATTACTTTTCGCCATTCCCCCCGGAATTCCCCCGATTTTACTCCAGTGGAATATTCCCCCGAAATAGTTCTGCCGGAATCCGGCGTTTTTTCTGTAGTGGTTTTGTGAGGCCTTAGTAGGATTCCGCTCGATAGGAATGTCGGTTTCAATGCCTATAAACTAGATTGAAGGGGGTTTTCTTTGTGGTGCTACTGGGGGTTGTGCGATGCGCCTATTAGACTTCTGGGAGTCCATCAACCTATGTGTGTTTTACTTTTTCGAGCTTTGTGTTAAGTCCTTAAATGATGAGATGATTCATCACTTCAATTTGGCTGTTGGTCTGAGGGTGAAACATAGTTGTAAAGTACTTATTGATTTTTATTTCTTTGCACGAATCTTTCACTTGGGCGCCTTGGAATTGCCTTCTGTTGTCCGATGCGAGTTCACTGGGAACATCGAATTGACGTACTATGTTCTTCTAGAGGAAACTATGTACCTTCTTTTTGATAACTTTAGCAAAGACTTCGCCTTCTACCCACCTGGTGAAGTAATCCATTGTAAGTAGCAAGTAATAATTTCTATTGGTCTTTGGCTAGAAGGAAGGGACCTGCTATGTCAATTCCTTACCTGGTAAATGGGCATGGTGTGCACATTTAAGGACAAAGTCCTTGGTGTCTGTTTTGATGGTGGTCCAAGAGTAGGCCGCCCGTGCGATCTTCCAGAATAGAGTTACCTATCCAGTTTGAGATCCACAACGTCATAGTAGTTTTCCCAAAGGACATATTAGCCTTCTTTGGGGAAAGACATTTAAGTAGTGACATAGTGAAGGATTTTCTTTATAAGATTCCTTTGATGACTAGGAAGCGCATGACCCGATTTTATATTCGGGTGGCATCTTACTTGTCTTCAGGAAGGATTCCCCTTTCGAGAAAGTTGATGATTTTCTTTAGCCAATCATCCACATTTATGGTGGCAAGGACTTCTTTCTCAGAACAGGCCTTATGAAGAGTCATTACCATGATTCTCCTTGTGGCACCCCTCCCGCTAGGATCTTCCTATACGGTTGGAGACCACTGACGATCGCACTGAGCACAAATTTTGAAATTCACACCCAGTACGAACGCCTAAATTAATAATACGCAGTGGAGGTAGAGTAAAATATGCAACATGGATAATATAGATAACTATGTTTAGTACAACCAAGTAGAGCAACCGAGTACAACATCAAAATAGCCAACTAGTGGCATCAAGTAGCAAACTACAGATTATAAAGCAAGACAAAGTGAAATGAAGCTTAATATAACAACTGGAGGAGCGGCAACCATCCTATGCACGCCCATTATTCTGATTCTGAGGCAATGAACAGAAAGAAACTAGGGGTTAAGTCCAAATGACTTAGTGAGGCCACATATATATAGATATATATTTGATTGAAAATGAGACTCAAAACAGTTAAACCATAATAAAGTGCACGTAGTGTGAAATGTAACTTGATAATAATAACTGAACTGAGTAATACGAACAGTGAGCCCAAGACGGAGTCTCCAACCTTATAACTACCCAAAACAGATAAATCATAATAGAAACCCTTATGCCTCCCTTGTCGAGAAGCCACCACGACACCAAACAAGACGGAGATGTATCACGCGTCCGTGCAATACATCGCTCCAATCCCTACTACAGTCATCCTCCGGCTGTACGTAGAAATTGATTTTACGGAATGGTATCATATAAAAGGTTCCATCGACGGTCCGTTCCGCCCGATAAAATTCCTCTTATAAGTACCTGGGCCCAAACTTCCCAAGGGCGTCCCCAAGGGTAAACGGATATAATAGGACATATATGGCTCACAACTTGTCAACAAAGCAATAAGCATTTTTACACCCGGGATACATAGAAATACAATTAAAATATGATATCCCAAAGGTGTCAAAAATCAGTTTGAGACAGATACAACTTGGCAATATCAGAAAATGCAATATTTTTGGAAATAACTTGTCTTATATGTATGGAAAACATTTTCCGAAAAATCTAATAACATAAATTCAATAAGGTAGGCTATACAAATAATATTTATATCGTATAGTTCAGAGCCCCAGAAAGGAATTGACAAAGCACTCACCTTAGGAGTTTATCAAGTTTATAGATTTGTTTCGGCTAGATCACTTGACTTCCTCCTAAAATTTACATTAATAGCTATAATTAGGATACTACTTAGTAATCTTTATTTAAAGAATAACCTAACTACTTATATTCTTGAACTAACACAATACTCATATAATCATAATTTAGAAATTAAGATGCTAACTTATACCTAGTATCCACTTTGAGAAAATATTGTACATTTTCACATAATCTCACATAAAAACATAAGGAACATATTCTCATATTTTAAATTATAAAAGCATATTAAAACCATATTTTGGAATGATAACTAAGCATGCTTTATTCCTAATTTTATGAACATAGAGCATAATTACAACTGAAAAAAACATGCTTTCTAGCAAGTATTAAAAGAATAGCATTCAAGAAAATAGCATGTAACATAAGACTTATGTCTAAGTTAATCATGAAATATCAACTTAAGAAAATCACTTTAAAAATAAACAATCTACTAAACCAAGAGCATTGAAGCATGCTTGGCAAGAACTTTTACTCATGAGCATTGAAGCATGCTTTTAGCAAGAACTTTTACTCAAGAGCATTGAAGGATGCCTTAGCAAGAACTTTTACTCAAGGTAAGCATGAATAACACTCTTATTTATGGGTTTAAGCAAGGTTTCTACCTTCAAGAGTATGTGAGGGAAATAAGGGAGTATATAGAAGGATAATAGGTATATATGTATGAAAAAAGAAGGTTTTATTGATGTATAAATAGGTGGGGAAGATTTGCTATAACTAGAGAGTATTTTGTGTGTTGAGAGTGGAATGAGTGTGGGTGGGTGATTTTAGGCGGGATTTTTGGTTTGTGTGGGGGAGAATGAAGACAATGGCCCCCTTTTATAGAGTTTAGGGCAAGAAATAGGATTTTTATAATATAAGGTCAATTTACAAGATAAGATAGGATAAGATAGGATAAGATAAGATAGGATAAGATAAGATAAGATAGGATAGGATAAGATAAGATAAGATAGGATAAGATAGGATAAGATAAGATAAGATAGGATAGGATAAGATAAGATAAGATAGGATAAGATAGGATAAGATAAGATAAGATATTTTAATAAAATATAAACAAAAAATCTAATAAAATCTGATATTTATTGACCTAATATTATAAAATCTGAAATCATATCTTTATTTTATTAAAATTTCGAATTTATACTTATTTATGTTTGTAAAAATCGAAAACTAGGGTTTTAGGGCATAAAATTAGGGTTTTAAGGCCTAAAATTCGAAAATTCATAAATAATTTAGAAAAATTCCAAAATGATGAAATTATATCTTTATAAATCTGAAATTATATGTATATTTTCCAGAAATTTAAAATGTTTTAGTTATATTTTCAAAAATTACAATTTAGGACATAAGATTTCGAAAATTGTGTTAGAATGTCAAATACGTTTAAAGTTTGAAAAATCATGTAATTATCATGTCACATAATTCACATATAAAAGAAGGATCATACCAAACATGAAATATTAGTAAGCATGCATGTATATGAAAAGAACCGATTTAGATTGTTGTTAGACCAAAAATCGGGATGTCACAACTCTCCCCCCCTTAAAAGAATCTGGTCCCCAGATTCTTACCTGATTGAATAGTTCCGGATAACATTTACGTATTTTCTCTTCTGGTTCCCAAGTTGCCTCTTCAACTTGATGGTTTTGCCATAGTACCTTGACGAGTGGAATTTTCCGATTTCTTAACTCTTGGAACTTTCGGTCTAAAATGCGAATAGGTTTTTCTGTATAGGTAAGGTTAGGTTCAAGGGGTAAGTTTTCGGGTGGAAGGATATGGGTTTCATCAGGGTAGTATTTTCGGAGCTGAGATACGTGAAACACGTTGTGGATTCCTGTTAGGCTAGGTGGTAAGTCTAGTCGATATGCAACTTCTCCTATTCGCTCTATGATCTCAAATGGTCCAACATACCTGGGATTCAATTTTCCTCCTTTACCAATCCTTGTAAATCCCTTCCTTGGAGAGACTTTAAGGAATACTCGATCCCCGACTTCAAACTCCAGTTTTCTTCGTCGTTTGTCCGCATAACTCTTTTGTCGATCCTGGGCAGTCTTCATCTTTTGTTTGATAATTTGCACTTTGTCAATTGCATCTTGGATGAGTTCAGGTCGTACTGCTCTATGTATTCCATCCTTTGTCCATCTCCATTCATCCAAGTCCCAATATAGTGGTGATCGGCACTTTCTTCCATACAAAGCTTCATATGGTGCCATCTGTATTGAAGCTTGATAACTATTGTTATAAGCAAATTCAATCAAGGGCAAGTGCTTATTCCAGCTGTCACAATATTCCAATACGCACATTCTCAACATGTCCTCCAAATAGGCTATCAATCTTTCTGTCTGCCCATCCGTTTGTGGATGCGAAGCTGTACTGAATTGCAATTTAGTGCCCATATGCCTTTGTATGTTTTGCCATAGCCCAGATGTGAACTTAGGATCCCTGTCTGAGATGATACATGTAGGAATGCCATGGAGTCTCGTGATCTCACAGTGGTAAAGTTCTGCTAAAGTTTCTACTCGATCAGTCGTTTTAACAGGCAGAAAATGTGCTGACTTGGTTAACCTATCCACGATTACCCATATGCTATCATATCCACCTCTTACCTTAGGTAATCCTACTAGAAAATCCATAGTAACTTGATCCCATTTCCATGTTGGAATCGGTAATGGTTGTAACATTCCTCCCGGCTTTTGGTGTTCGCCTTTGATCTTTTGACACGTCAAACATCTTCTTACGAAGTCTGAGATATCTCTCTTCATACCATTCCACCAATAATACTGTTTAAGATCTCGATACATTTTTGTTCCTCCTGGATGAACGGTATATGGTGTCTTGTGAGCTTCTTCCAAAATCTCTTTTTTCATTTCTTCAGGTATACATATTCTGCCCTTGTAACGTAAAATCCCCATATCATCAATCCCATATTTCTCATTTGTACTTTCCCCTACCTGGGCAATTTGCTTCTGATTCCACTTATCCTTTGCTTGCTTTTCCCGGATCTTGGTGACAAGTTCCGATTGAACAGTTAGATCTGCTATTTGAGCATGAGTCTTTATGGTACAATTATTTTTAGATACCCCAATTCCACTGCTTAATTGTGCTAATCCGGCTTTTCTACTAAGAGCATCGGCAACTGCGTTGGCTTTCCCGGGGTGATATTGGATCTTACAATCATAGTCCTCCAAGAATTCCAGCCATCTTCTTTGTCTCATGTTGAGGTCCTTCTGAGTGGGTAAGTACTTTAAGCTTTTGTGATCTGTATACACCTCAAAGGTTGTCCCATACAGATAATGTCTCCACTTGGCCAAAGCAAATATAATGGCTGCCAACTCCAAATCATGGGTCGGATAATTACATTCATGAGAACGAAGCTTCCGTGATGCATAAGCAACCACTTTCCCATTTTGCATTAACACACACCCCAAACCTTCTCTAGATGCATCAGTATAGACAACAAAATTTTCGTTTCCTTCAGGTAGTGTCAGTACTGGGGTGCTGGTTAAACATCTTTTTAATTCTTGAAAACTAGCTTCACACTTTTCATTCCATTTCTAGGGAGAATTCTTGCGAGTCAGTTGAGTTAACGGCTCTGCAATTTTTGAAAAATTTTGTATGAATCGTCGATAGTAACCTGCTAAACCCAGAAAGCTTCTTACTTCAGTTGGAGTCTTCGGACGCTTCCAATTATTAACAGCTTCCACCTTGGAGGGATCGACTTCAATTCCGGTCTTGGAAATTATATGCCCTAAAAATGTAACTTTTTCTATCCAAAAGTCGCACTTACTAAATTTTGCATATAACTTCTTTTCTCGTAATGTCTGTAGAACAATTCGCAAGTGTTCCGCATGCAGTTCTGGAGTCCTTGAGTATACCAGGATGTCATCAATGAAAATAACCACAAACTGATCCAAATATGGTCGGAAGACCCGGTGCATCATATCCATAAAAGCTGCTGGTGCATTGGTCAATCCAAAAGGCATAACAACAAATTCAAAGTGTCCATATCGAGTATTAAATGATGTCTTAGGAATATCTTCCTCTTTAACTCTAAGCTGATAATATCCTTGTCTCAAATCCAATTTAGAATATACTTGTGGACCTTGTAGAAGGTCAAATAGTTCTTCTATGTGTGGGAGTGGATATTTATTCTTGACAGTCATCCGATTTAACTCCCGGTAATCAATACACATCCGAAGTGACCCATCCTTCTTTTTAACAAATAGCACTGGCGCTCCCCAAGGTGATGTACTCGGCCGAATATATCCGCTTTCTATCAATTCTTCAAGTTGCTTTTTTAACTCCTTCAGTTCAGCTGGGGCCATTCGATATGGTGTTTTTGAATAAGGTTCGGCCGCTGGTATGGTGTCGATCATAAATTCTATTTCTCTCTGAGGGGGTAATGAATTCAATTTTTCTGGAAACACATCTTGGAATTCCTGTACAACAGGAACTTCCTCTATCTTTATTTGGTCCTTCGGTTTGTTGAGCAAATAGGCAATGAATCCTAATGCTCCCTCCTTGATACACTTCTTTGCTTCAACGAAGGAGATAAGAGATATGGTTTTGGATGAACTAAGGGGGATTGGTGACATAGGTGAATTTTCCCTTCCCAAAATAATCTTCTTAGCAAAACAATTTAGTTGGGCCTGATGTTGATACAACCAATCCATCCCAAGGATTATATCATAGTTTTGAATAGGAAGCTCTATTAAGTCAGCGGGATATGTTTTTCCTTCAATTCTTATCGGACATCCTTTTAGAACCCGATTAGTAAGATAACTAGATCCTAAGGGGGTGCTAACTTCAAAATTATAAGGTAAAGGTTCTAGTAATAACCCCAATCGATTCACAGATTCCATAGATACGAAAGAATGAGTAGCTCCAGGATCATACAATATTTTCATAGAAGTGTTTAAAATTTGAGCCGTACCTTCCACTACTGCAGTTGGATCGGGTCCTTCATCTGCCTCTAGAGCGTAAGCTCTAGCTTTTACTTTTAGCCTTCCGGCAGGTGGAACTTGGGTCCTTCCTTCTTGAGTTGAACCAAGGATATTAGGGTTTCGGGCTTTCGGGCACTCTTTAATCATGTGTTGATCACTACCGCATGCTACACATTTTCCATTCTTTTTCCAACAGTTTGCCTCTACGTGGCTAGGATGTCCACAATAGTTGCATCCAATTCTTTCCCTGCCTCCAAGTTGGTTAACATTTTGATTTCCTTCAATGCGGGGGCGCTTATTGTTTCTTGCATTGGCTTGTCTGAGTTGTCCTCCACCCCCCGGACTAGGCACCTTATTCTTGCTCACCTTGTTAGTTATTTGTTTGATTTCCCGAATTTCTGCCTCAACAACCATGGACTTACTGACAGCCTGTGTATATTCCTCAATGTCGGTCGCCATTAACGCCCATCGGACTTCAGGCCGCAAACCTTGGATGAATCGTTTGGTTTTTCTTCTTTCATCATTCATTATATGTGTTTGGCCTCATATTCCGCAACAGTAAGGATCCCTTGAATCAAATCCATAAATTCTTTCTCTCTTGCATCCCGAACTACTTGGGGTATAAATTTATCAGAAAACTCCTTCAGAAAATTTGTCCAAGTTACAGGGGTTTGGTTGGCATTCCATCTTTGTTCCACGAGCTTCCACCAGTTGTGGGCTGCTCCTTCCATCAGGAATACGGTGAACTCCACTTGTTCCTTTTCACTACAGCGCAAAACTTTAAAGATCTTGGTAATTGCTGCTACCCAGGATTCAGCCTTTTGATCGTTAGGCTCCCCATAGAATTTTGGTGGGTTGAAGCGCAGGAAGCGATCTAGCATCCTATCATCCGACTGGTGATTTTGATTTTGTTGGCTAATTTCTCTCCAAACTCCAACCATTTGGCTCAGAATATCACTATTATTTTCTTGGTTTGGAACATGATTTTCTTCTGGGTCCAACCTTGTCGTGGGTCCTTGATGAGGATTTTCTTGGGGTTGTGTTACAGTAGGGTGAGTTGGTTTTGGGGTCGGTTGGGAGTGTAAGCGGGTACGTGTAGCTCCTTTTCGTGGCGCCATCAAAATTCTAAGTGTTACGGATTCGAATCTAGGGAATAATTATCAAAACATGATTATCACATAAGTTATGCACAAAACTTCACTACATCAAGTATATAATATGCGATAGCATATTTGATAATCACAAACAGAGCACATATACACATAGTGATTTGGTCAGAAGAAAGACTAGATGTATGCATGCTTACCTATATATAACACATGGTTATAACCTAAACCTAGGCTCTGATACCACCGCTGTGGCACCCCTCCCGCTAGGATCTTCCTATACGGTTGGAGACCACTGACGATCGCACTGAGCACAAATTTTGAAATTCACACCCAGTACGAACGCCTAAATTAATAATACGCAGTGGAGGTAGAGTAAAATATGCAACATGGATAATATAGATAACTATGTTTAGTACAACCAAGTAGAGCAACCGAGTACAACATCAAAATAGCCAACTAGTGGCATCAAGTAGCAAACTACAGATTATAAAGCAAGACAAAGTGAAATGAAGCTTAATATAACAACTGGAGGAGCGGCAACCATCCTATGCACGCCCATTATTCTGATTCTGAGGCAATGAACAGAAAGAAACTAGGGGTTAAGTCCAAATGACTTAGTGAGGCCACATATATATAGATATATATTTGATTGAAAATGAGACTCAAAACAGTTAAACCATAATAAAGTGCACGTAGTGTGAAATGTAACTTGATAATAATAACTGAACTGAGTAATACGAACAGTGAGCCCAAGACGGAGTCTCCAACCTTATAACTACCCAAAACAGATAAATCATAATAGAAACCCTTATGCCTCCCTTGTCGAGAAGCCACCACGACACCAAACAAGACGGAGATGTATCACGCGTCCGTGCAATACATCGCTCCAATCCCTACTACAGTCATCCTCCGGCTGTACGTAGAAATTGATTTTACGGAATGGTATCATATAAAAGGTTCCATCGACGGTCCGTTCCGCCCGATAAAATTCCTCTTATAAGTACCTGGGCCCAAACTTCCCAAGGGCGTCCCCAAGGGTAAACGGATATAATAGGACATATATGGCTCACAACTTGTCAACAAAGCAATAAGCATTTTTACACCCGGGATACATAGAAATACAATTAAAATATGATATCCCAAAGGTGTCAAAAATCAGTTTGAGACAGATACAACTTGGCAATATCAGAAAATGCAATATTTTTGGAAATAACTTGTCTTATATGTATGGAAAACATTTTCCGAAAAATCTAATAACATAAATTCAATAAGGTAGGCTATACAAATAATATTTATATCGTATAGTTCAGAGCCCCAGAAAGGAATTGACAAAGCACTCACCTTAGGAGTTTATCAAGTTTATAGATTTGTTTCGGCTAGATCACTTGACTTCCTCCTAAAATTTACATTAATAGCTATAATTAGGATACTACTTAGTAATCTTTATTTAAAGAATAACCTAACTACTTATATTCTTGAACTAACACAATACTCATATAATCATAATTTAGAAATTAAGATGCTAACTTATACCTAGTATCCACTTTGAGAAAATATTGTACATTTTCACATAATCTCACATAAAAACATAAGGAACATATTCTCATATTTTAAATTATAAAAGCATATTAAAACCATATTTTGGAATGATAACTAAGCATGCTTTATTCCTAATTTTATGAACATAGAGCATAATTACAACTGAAAAAAACATGCTTTCTAGCAAGTATTAAAAGAATAGCATTCAAGAAAATAGCATGTAACATAAGACTTATGTCTAAGTTAATCATGAAATATCAACTTAAGAAAATCACTTTAAAAATAAACAATCTACTAAACCAAGAGCATTGAAGCATGCTTGGCAAGAACTTTTACTCATGAGCATTGAAGCATGCTTTTAGCAAGAACTTTTACTCAAGAGCATTGAAGGATGCCTTAGCAAGAACTTTTACTCAAGGTAAGCATGAATAACACTCTTATTTATGGGTTTAAGCAAGGTTTCTACCTTCAAGAGTATGTGAGGGAAATAAGGGAGTATATAGAAGGATAATAGGTATATATGTATGAAAAAAGAAGGTTTTATTGATGTATATATAGGTGGGGAAGATTTGCTATAACTAGAGAGTATTTTGTGTGTTGAGAGTGGAGTGAGTGTGGGTGGGTGATTTTAGGCGGGATTTTTGGTTTGTGTGGGGGAGAATGAAGACAATGGCCCCCTTTTATAGAGTTTAGGGCAAGAAATAGGATTTTTATAATATAAGGTCAATTTACAAGATAAGATAGGATAAGATAGGATAAGATAAGATAGGATAAGATAAGATAAGATAGGATAGGATAAGATAAGATAAGATAGGATAAGATAGGATAAGATAAGATAAGATAGGATAGGATAAGATAAGATAAGATAGGATAAGATAGGATAAGATAAGATAAGATATTTTAATAAAATATAAACAAAAAATCAAATAAAATCTGATATTTATTGACCTAATATTATAAAATCTGAAATCATATCTTTATTTTATTAAAACTTCGAATTTATACTTATTTATGTTTGTAAAAATTGAAAACTAGGGTTTTAGGGCATAAAATTAGGGTTTTAAGGCCTAAAATTCGAAAATTCATAAATAATTTAGAAAAATTCCAAAATGATGAAATTATATCTTTATAAATCTGAAATTATATGTATATTTTCCAGAAATTTAAAATGTTTTAGTTATATTTTCAAAAATTACAATTTAGGACATAAGATTTCGAAAATTGTGTTAGAATGTCAAATACGTTTAAAGTTTGAAAAATCATGTAATTATCATGTCACATAATTCACATATAAAAGAAGGATCATACCAAACATGAAATATTAGTAAGCATGCATGTATATGAAAAGAACCGATTTAGATTGTTGTTAGACCAAAAATCGGGATGTCACACTCCTTGTGTGGCAGTCCTATAGAGAGCTAGACTACTTGGAGAGGTTGTCTACCTTGGTGTTTTCCCTGGGGGGAATTTCTTGTACATGGATTTGAGAAAATTACATTTTGAGTTCCTCAAAATTTTTGAGGTATTTGATCATACATTCTTTTTGAGTTTCATAGTGGTTTTCCACTTGGCAAGCCAATAGCTGGGAATCTGTATAGGCTATCAAGCTTCGGGCTCCAGCTTCCAGAGCCCGCTAGATTTCAATGATGAGTGTTTGGTATTTGACCTCGCTATTAGGTGCCTTGAATCTGAATTGTATGGAGAATTTGAATTCATCCCCTCTAGGACTGGTTAAAACTATGCCTGCCCTGCTTCCAACGCTAGTGGAGGATCTATCTAAGTGGAGGAGCCATGGGTGTTCCTCCTTAGCCGAGGATGGCAATGTCATCTTTTTGCTTTATCTTTTTGGTTTTGTTAAGCAAGCTGTGCATTTCATGACTTTCTTGTTTTATCTTTTTTGTTTAAACTATGACTTGGTAATGTGACCTCATTCTCTACCATCTTCCTTTCTTTATATGGTTTTATGGTTTGCTTATGATATCATGATTTATTTTGTGGTTTTGATTTATGGTAACTCCTGAGTCCAAGTGTTTCAACACTTTGAGGAAACTATATAAGAGGATGTTAAGTCTTTCTTCAAACCAATCCGATTCTCAAATTTAGGGGGAGTGAGTTTGCATAAAGGCTGGGAGTGTGTCTCCGAATTCCTGCAAGATTGCATAAAGATAGGGGAGGAGTATATCCTTCTTTTTTCAGCATCAAAAAGGGGAAGATTGTTGCCCTTAATTTTGATAATGACATAGAATTTTGGTTTTCCTTAAATCATGTGATTAATTTGCAGAGCTAATTAAAATGGCTACTTCCTAAAAAACAAAAATTAGTGATATCAAATGGTCACTTTCCTTCTTGGGGTAATTGCAATCCTAGCTTTAAAGGAAAGTCAAAGTCTTAACAAAAACCAATCAAGATCCCCTCAAGCTTTCTGTCTAACGGTTCTTTCCCTACAAAGAGAACCTCATGATGTTTTAAATACAATGAAGAATAAAGAAGAAGGCAACATTTTGAAGAGCAAAAGCTTTAGCATTAAAAGCTCACCTTCACAGTGCATATTAGTGAGAATTGAGTCAAAATCTGTTCTAGGGTGTGCATTGTTTACCAAGTTAGTACTAATGGTCCAGCAGTGTGTTTCTTACCAAAGTGATTGTTAGTATAACTTGGTCCAACTTTAATTTCGATGATAGACATGATAACTACTCTCACTCTTGTTTTGTGTATTTTTCTGAGTTTGAAAGTTCTATCTTCTTCAAACCTGTATCGTTCCATTGTTATCGGCATTTGCCTTATTATTTTGGTTCTAACATTAATAAAATATTTATAGGTTTCAAATCCTAAGTTGAAAGATATTTGGTAGTGGATTAAGTTTCGGCCCAATAATTAAATTGAAAAAGTTTGTTAAATAGAGACTAATCACCATCTCTTAGTCTCTCAGTGTCTTTCTCATATAAGCTCCATGAGGTATGGCTAGAGGAGAATATAGGAACAAAGATAATGCAATCTCCTGAATAGTGGTGCCCATGAAAAGCGGGCTATCTAAAGGTAAATTTCGATGGCAGTTTCAACGTTGAGGGAGGACGTAGAGGCATAGCAATGTCAGTTGGGACATATGGAGAAGGATTCCAAGGAGAGAAAGCTTTGTATGATTTTGATTCCAATGATCCTCTCACCATGGAACTTGAAGCTTTGGTACAAGGTTTGAAATGGCTACTAATGCAAGGGGCTCGAAGAGTTTGTGTGGAGGGTGGTTTCCTCTAGATTTTTCACTTCATCAAGAATTCATCGAGTGGCATCTCACTCCATTGCTTGTAGTTGATCAAGTGGTCGCTCTTTTATACCTATTTGAAGATATCAAATTTGATCATGTACGACGCACGATGAATCAAGTGGCTCATATTTTGGCAAAACATTCCTCTTGTAACTCAGTTTTTCTATACATTTGGGGTGGTCCTCTACCGGATTGTATTGGGAATGTTTTGTATCTTGACAAGGTACAAGCATAGCAATCGAATACCATCCTAGGAACTTTGTTGCTGAGAATTGACCATCAAAAAGGTAATCTATATATATGTAGATAGCCCTATTTAACTCTATTTTGCAATGTATAACAATTAAATATTTTTATATGAATTTAAATAAGCATTTTGATGTTCATGTTTATCCAAAATAACATTTATCATTTATTGAAAATAAAATGGATTAAATTTCAATTCAAAATAAAATATAAAACTAATTTTTTAATTACAATATTTTTCTTTAACTTTAATTTTAAATAAGTGAAATTATTTGTCATTGACATGTATTGATGAGTAGAGGGGAAGATATAGTAGTAAGTGGAGGGGATTGCGTGTGCCAGACCATCAGCGTGCGGATCATACATGGCCCCATGTGGACCTCCACAAGCATGCATGGTATGACTCTATCTTACCATCTAGCATGCAGGAAGAGACTCAAGTGGGAAAGTGCACCACGCCGCACATGGAGTGCGTGTTCAACAGCACGCCTGAAGTACACACCCTGTTGTGCCCGAGATGCACGAGTACTTTTTCTAAGGAGTGTGCAAGGGTGCATGCAATACCACAGGCAAGGCGTGTGCAAGGTCGATTGAGCGTGCTTCGCTGTGTGCCATGTACACGAGGCCGCACGCATGATAGTCCACTGGATGAAGATGTGCGCACA